>CAKNWT010193616.1:0-13961 GCA_932066315.1 Andricus coriarius
AAGATGCAGACCCATAAAAATGCGCGCCAACATTGAAGAGTGTAGGCTCCACAGAGTGAGAGGCAAGGGGACTCACATTAAACAAGCACCCCGATAAGTTCGAAATCAACAATGATGATTACTCAAAGTGAGAGGCAAGGGGACTCACTTTAAACAAGCACCCCGATGGGAACAGAAGCTGCAACGTCCTCGTCGTTGTTCCTGGGTAACGCTAGTAGCAGCAATATATTTGGACACGTTGGACTTGTTTGAATTCATCATTTTTCCCTAAGTTTGAAACGTTTAGATTAACAGTTTAGGTTAACCTATCATATATCCACTGGTTGCACTTCATAACATGCATTTTCTGTTATTTTGACCTTTTGATGACCTTTTGATGACCTTAAGCTGACCTTCAGGGATCAAACGAACAACAGATTCGGATTCAGCAACCCTAAAAAGGTTGTTGAAGTTTATTGCACGGCTTTTCCTGTATTTGACCTTGAAATGACCTTGAACCTGACGTAATGGAGGTAATTAGACCTCGGATTCATATTCATCGACCCCAAAAACATATGTAAAAGGTTTTTGAAGTTCATTGCACGGCTTTTAATGTATTTCACCTTGAAATGACCTTGAACCTGACGTTATGAAGGTAATTAGACCTCGGATTCATATTCAGCGACCCCAAAAACATATGTAAAAGGTTTTTGAAGTTCATTGCACGGCTTTTCCTGAATTTGACCTTGAAATGACCTTGAACCTGACGTTATGGAGATAATTAGACCTCGGATTCATATTCAGCGACCCCAAAAACTTATGTAAAAGGTTTTTGAAGTTTATTGCACGGCTTTTCCTGTATTTGACCTTGAAATGACCTTGAACCTGACGTGATGGAGGTAAATAGACCTCGGATTCATATTCAGCGCGTCAAAATACATAAGGATAAAGTGGTCTTGTCAAATAGTCATCACCTTTTTTTTTTTTTTTGTAAACCAGTGTAATTAGCGACACACTCCAACGCGTAAAGAAAGGAGGGTATGAGCCTATAGGAATAATAATAATAATAATCATTATTATCATAATAAGATATTGCAACTATTAGATTACTATAAGCACTTACATTTTTAGATTAACTGTAAAGGAAGGGATACTTAAGGTAGAACGTCCCACGAGCTTCCTGATTTCATTCCCGAAGAAAAGTAATATATATTGATATATTTATAACACTTTATAAATAACATTGTAGTTGACTCTAATTTTAACGAGAAATCACAGTGAAATTTGTCCTTTTTCAAATAAATAATACAGCCTATATGCTTTCTCCATAGAACTTCTTAACATAAAAAAGTCTTATGACTTTAAAAAGATGGGGAAAAAAGTCACCATCGCAAACAAAGAGAGTCACGGTAAATAGTTAACTCATTAATATTATAAGTGAAGACACCGATATATTTATTTCGAACTCCTAACAACTAATTTGAATTATAGTTGCACTGAAAAAAGTGACGAAAAGAGCAAGGGGTGGAAAAAGAAAGCCACCAACTGGAAAGAAGGGTTTGTGACACCAAGTTTTGATGTATTGCAGTATACGATGACTTAATCTCGTTTTATACTAATTAGGGATATGAATTTGAAAATAGGTCCGAGTAAGAGAGGAAGGCCAGCACAAACGCTCTCGATCATTGAGTCATCAGATGATGAAATCCGTGAAGATGAGGAGGAAAATAGAGGAGTTATTGGAGAAGAGGACTTGGCGCTTCTTCCGGACGATACCTTTGAAAACACAGTAATTGCAGATAACCTGGACAATAACATCGCAGGTGAACTGCAAAATATTATCGCAGATGACCGGGAAAATGCTGCTATTCCAGATTTGGTGCAAGGCTTAATTCCAATGGAAGCAACAATTGATTTGACTATCGAGCCTGAAATAGAGGCATTTTTACCACCAAGGGACCTTTCAGAAAGAGATCGAGTGAAGAAGCACGTCGGTCAGTACTTCAGGCGGAATATGGAGGACGATGTGCCGGCAAAAAGTAATTCTATAATTCCTTATGTGTCGTTAGATAGATAAACCTGAATTTGGTACTTTTTTATTGCATAATGGCACTGCTTTAAAACCCATAATAATTTTATAAAAAATAACCCCTATTTGTGTACGTAACCCCCTCTTATTGAAAATATTCAAAAAGCCGTAAAGAAGTAACATCTCATTTTACGATGATTGTACGGTTCTCGGGAAAATCACAAATAAATTCATCAAAACCAAACCCTTCATATGAAAACTACTCTGTGTTATAAAGCCTCTGTTCGTGGAAGTTACAGGTCCGTTCCGTGAGCACTTAATTTTATTTATGCTATCACCTAAAAAGTTCCCCGCGAAATGAATTATGTACTCGGTCTTAATTTGAACATATAAGAATCTTGGGCTAATTTCAGACTGTCTAAAAAAGACAAAAATTAGTTTACAAAATCGTCCCTAACACTAAAAAACTACCGCTCAAAAAAAAAAAAAAAAATCTGTGCAAACAAAAGTATATCACGGGCTTGGGCTATTTGTTAGCTCACAGACAATAAAAAAAGAACTTGCCCGAAAACAACTCCAACACCAACACCTACTTATAATTAAAAAATCCTTCCCCTGCTCGGGCACATTCTCGTCGCGCGCAAATTTGAATGCGCCTAGGGCGCGCACCTGTTGAATCTCGCGCTTCTCACACGATAATATATTCATCTCGCGCTTCGCGCTCGATAATGTATTTACCTCACGCTGCGCGCTCGGCCATTGTACTTCGCCCACATTTTTGAATAGGACTTTTAAAGTTGAAGGTCAAAAAATCGACAACTGAAATTTAGTGAATGTGAACTTTTTTTTTGTTGAAACTCCTTCGGCTTTAATGATAGAAACAGAGTTATCTTGAAAAAAAATGTGTTTGGTGGTGAACTTTAGGGGTTCTTTCCAGCCCTTTGAAATGTTTCTCAGCAGGAAAGAAGATACAAGTGTCTCGTATTTTTTGTCCTCTACGATACAGAGAAGTTTAATTGAAATCGGCGACTGAGACTTCGATACCCTTCCCTGTAAAAATTTATTGTAAAAATGCAATGATAATTTGCAAATTCATAATAATTTTTAATGATTTAAACAATTTTCAGTAAAAATGCAGTGTTTTACTATTTTTCAACGAAAAGGCATATTTTTTACGAAATACTCTAAGAATATTCTTCCGATGACTCTCCGCTATGATATTTTAAAAATTTATTCCAATAATTAATTATTTAAACAAAATCAGGCTTTGGCTATTTTTCGACGAATAAGCAAAGAATTTAAAAATAGCGAAATTATTAATTTATTGATGAAAATGGTTTTAATAATTAATAATTCTTCTTACTTCGTGAAGCATCATAGCAAACAATTACATTAAAGACAATCTTAATTTATTCCGTAAAAAGATTGATTTTATTTTTAAAAAAAGGCCAAATTCTGGATTTCTTTATAAAAATTTGTTAAGAAGTTGCGAAATAGCATCTTTTTCTCGATAGATTGTAATAAAACATTACTTAATCTCGCATTTGATACAAAAACTCTGAATTTCAATCAGCTAAACAGTGCCAATCCCGAAAAATAACTAACAGCTGAAAACTTATTTGTCAACAGATTTTTTTTTGTACCACTGTAGACTGCTTATCTTTTTTAAATATTGATTATTTCCATATATCACCAGCATCAGCGAAATCGGCACAGCCACCAACTGCCCCCACCGTACCATCCGTTCCATCCGTACCATCAGCTTTGGAAGAAGTATTGTTACCTTCAACACGTACTGCGACCTCATGCGTTATCAGCACCAACAATGACTCAGAAGAAATGATATCGGAACACTCACCAACCGCCTCAACGACCGTGCCATCAGACATGGCAGAACGAATGTTAGTACCGTCACTAATCGCCGAAAGCAGTGTCCTCAACGATGAAAACCTTGGTACCGTGACTAACGACAGCGGTGACCTTCGGATCGTCACAGGTCAGCCAGCCGAAACATTGCCTTCACTTATACCAGGACGTGTTCAGCGGAGAAAAAGGCCGAGAACACAGAGATCATTGGACTTTTTGAGCGAACAGCGGCGTCGATCTCAGAATGCATTTAGAAACGTAGGTTTACAAATGCGTTCTGGGACAAGCAGGCATCGATCAAGAAGTCCTCGTCGCCTAATGAACCGTGCGTCTCGGCCTTCATCTGGTCCTGGTGTACATGAACGATGCTCGTGCCAGCGTAGCCCTAGACGTTTCCGGAGTCGCTCGCCACGGTACACAGAGAGACGTACCAGCTGTTGCTCTTCCCGGTACCAAGAAAGACATTCGAGGAGTCACTCCTACAGGTCGAGGAGTCGCTCATACAGAAGAAGGAGTCGCTCATTCAGGTCGAGGAGTAGTTCTCCTAGATATGATCACAGACGTTCGAGGAGTCGCTCTCATAGACGCATGGATGGACGTAGGGGATAATGGAGAGCCTGTAGGGCAACCTGAAATTTATTTAAAACATTTATTATTAAAGAGAAAATTGTGCTGTTGATTACTGTTTTAGTGGCAATTAAAAATTCATTTTTGGAAATTCTTGTTAAATTATGGTTTAAATTTAATTTTTCTCCAATACAATATAATGCAAGGTCTAATGGAATATTATCATACCTAGATACAACATCAAGTGAAACTATAGAATGTGAAACAGGAAATTTAATATTTTTAAGCTCTTTTTGTAAATCCCAACTATTCTTTACAAACGCTTTTGTTTTACCTAAAATTGGTTTTAAACAATTAGGTATGTATTTTTATAAATTATAAGTTGGGGAACCTATTGCGGAAACAATCAACCCCCATTTAGGGCCGGTTTCACCAACCTCGGTTAAAAAGTTGATCCTCGGTTAAACCGATAATCGACGGTTAAATATGGCGTATAGCGTTCATTTTGACTGGCCGTCAGTTAACCAATGATTTAACCGAGGTTGGTGGAACTGGCCCTTAAAGTCTGGTTTATGGGCTTTTGGAAAAGCGTATGCTTTAGAGACAATAGTGTTGTGTGATTTTAAATTGTATGCCATGCTTCCATTTATGAACCTTTTCTTTTCCCATCTAATTACAATATTATTACATTTTTGCCTACGAGTTCGAACAAGACTAGTTTTGATATTTTTGTATAATGTGTCATTTTTCAATAGATTTTCAACAGTTGTTATATAATCATTTCGATTTGCAGCTACGGTTATATTACATTTATCAGCTTTTAATACTATTAAATCTTTTTATTTTTTGGAAAATTTTCACTAGATTCATCAATTTTATTCATATTATTAAATTTATTTACCAAATTATGATTTGAGATTATTTGAGTTGTAGTTTTTTTAATATTTAATTTTAATTCATCATTTTCTACATTTTTAATGCAATTTTCAATATTGGCTATGATGTAATTTGTTGGTAATTTGTTAACATTAAAAGGAATACCATGTTTATTTCCTAATGGCAAAATTTCAGCAATTTCATTTGGGATTTGTATGGGCGATCTGCTTTTAATAGATAGCTATGCGGAAAAATTCATCAAAAATTAGGTTTTAAGCTCCCTGCTGACAAAAGACTTAGGATTTAAGAATTAGCAGAAAAGTTTGTGATAAGAAAAAGATGTAAAATACACGCATATGCATCGTTTGTAGAATCACTTAGCGCTTGTTGTCAAGCTACCATATATGGATAGGTTTACGTACAAAAACTTAGAACGGAAGAAAATAAAAGCCTTAGTGTAATGTTGATGATTTTTAAGCAAAAATGAAACTTAAGTCCAACTAAAACTATGATTCAGAATAGTGGAAGGCGAATATTTTTACAGTGAATATTCCAATAGAGAGTCCAAAATTTCACCTAGCGATATTTTCAGATTCCTCCAAAACAAGATGGGGCGCATGTTGTGGCGAGGAGAGAGTGTTAATGGTTTTTGGAATAAAGAAGATCAGGGAAATCATTTGAATTGTTTAGAATTGTTAGCAGCGTTTCTGGGTCTACAATGTTTTGCAAAAAACTATCGAGGCTGTAATATTTTGTTAAGAATTGACAATACAACGGCAATTAGTATCTCAATCGTATGGGTGGAACTAGTAGTAAAAAGTTAAGTGAAATTACAACAACAAGAAAATCGGAAGTGATATGAAGACCGCGATTTATGGGTTATCCCTTCATATATTATTTCAAAAGAAAACTTTGTAGCCGATTTCGAATCAAGACGTCTCAATCAACATTCAGGTGAAGCTCATCAGAAGATAATCAAATTATTAAGTGCACCGGATATTGACTTGTTTGGAAGTAGAGCTTATGCGAAATGCATTATCCTCCCTTTTCTGGAGGTATCATTATTGTTCCTCAATGGTCTGCGCAGTCATTTTATCCACTATGGATGTCAATATTTGAAAGCAAAACAATTATTTTTAAACCCTCTATTAATCTATTACACTGCTCAAATAGGACCCCACATCGTCTATGGCTTTAGCTTTCCCTGGTGGCAGGAGTGTTATCAGGGATGCCTTAACTTTAAGAGGTTAACTTTGGGGCATCAGTTTCGGACGTCCTTCAGTTTTTGGCGGCAGAATTTAATAGAGGAGCATCATATGGTTTAATAAACTCCATAAGGTCAGCTGTAGCCCTCATTGTATGCCCCGAAATTTGATGAAATTCAAAGTTTAAGAGGTTTTGTAAAGTCATAGCCAGCTTGAGACCACCTCAACCCAAGTACGCCTCAACTTGGGACCCAAAAATTGTATTAGATTTTTTAAGGAAATGGGTTCCCAAAGACTACATTTCTCTTGAAAGAATATGATAAAAAGCAGTATGATTGCTCAGAATTATTAACCTGCCGGTGCGGGCTGTGTTATTCCCGTTGTGAAAGGGGGGGAGGGTAGCTGAGTGTATTGAGTAATTAACTGGTTGGTTTAATAGAAGTTGCTTGGAAAGGGGTCTCACGTGCTGTAGAGTTTCCGCACGTAGTTGAAGGAATCGAGGGGGGGGGATATGTGTGTTTGATACGTGCTGGATTTCCAGTACGCAAGAAGGTGGAAAGGTGGGTGGTTGAAACGTGCTGGAGTTCCAGTACGCTGGGAGGTTAGAGGTGGGTGGTGGATGTGTGCTGAGATTCCAGCGCATGAGGAGTTGGGAGTGGGTGGTTAACGTGTACTGAGATTCCAGCGCACGTGGAGGTGGGAGTGGGTTGCGATAATGTGCTGAGATTCCAGCGCACGATGGGGTGAGAATGGGTGGTGAATGTGTGCTGAGATTCCTGCGCACGAGGAGGTGGAAGTGGGTGGTGATTATGTGCTGAGGTTCCAGCGCACGAGGAGGTGGGATTGGCTGGTGAATGTGTGCTGAGATTCCAGCGCACGAGGAGCTGGGAGTGTTTGGCGATGATGTGCTGCGGTTCCAGCGCACGAGGAGGTGAAAGTGGGTGGCGAACGTGAGCTGTGATTCCAGCGCACCAGGACGGGGAGCGGGTGATAGTTGGGTGAAGGATTTGAAAGTCGTCGTCATGAGTGAGAACACCCAGAATAGCTTGGTTTAAAAACTTTATTCCACACGAGACACAGAGGGTGTATCGCACGGTCCGAAGACCGTGAGGGACTGACTTACGTGCTAACGCATGGCCTTTTTATAAGGAGGCAACACAGTAGGGGAAACCGTGCTGCCTCTGTCGCTCTAGACCGAGTCTCTTTTCTCTCCTTCTATAGGAGAAGAGGCTAGGCGCGTAGGGGAAGAACGCTTCGCGTCATCTTTGCTGCGCGTAGTGTATTGGAGCGACAAAGAGAGCGACAGTCCCTAACTCTTGCCTCCCTATAACTAGTTCTAATTTCTCTCGGCAAAACAAGTGTCTAAGAGAGGTAATCGGTGTATTGAGTTAAGATAATTTTAGTTGATATTATTACATCGGTTTGCTCATAATTTTACCGCTTAGGCCCGTATAACAAATATTACGAAAATTTATTTTTTTACTTGTATTGTTAACGGGTGAAAGCATGCAAACATTATCCCAGACCGATTTGAGAGACGTGCAGAATCTAGAGGACAAGATTGAAATTAAAATCCCTGCAAAAATAAAAACATCAGGACATAATAGAAAGCAGCCGGTACTTCTGATACCCTTCTACTTCGAGAGCAAAAGATCTTTGAGGAGGGACGCGAAACTTATTTATATAATTTCAAAGGTATGGGTGTAACCGTTGACACGATTAAATTGACCGCTGGATGGACTAAGCAGTCCGAAACATTGGCGAAGTTTCACATCTTAGATATTGTAGATGATCAAACCACATTCGGTATCTCAACTTTGCAGTTGGGGGAATAATTTAAAGTTCAGCTATAATTCAGTAAAATAAGTATATATTTCCTTTGACTTTCTACTTCCTATTGTTCTAGACATTCTACATAAAACAAACAAAAAATATGTCACTGCCGTAACTATTTCTTTCAGAATCTGCCAGTGATCTCAAGGAAGAGGCGCGAAATACAAATCAACGATTAAACGAACTTACCTTCAAATGAAGTTCTATCGGAATTGAATGTAGCAGTCTCTTCCGAAGAGATCATTCCCACGCAGCCCTAAATCATAAATTCAATAACGCCTTTCAAGTTACAGCAATACATTAAAGTATTGAGAGATAGAGGGCCATACGCAAATTGGACCCTATAGGGAGGGAGGACGTAAAATCCTTTTAAAGCTTTGACACTTTGGCACCACGGGCAGGTAAAGTAGGGGTACTACCAGTGATCTCTTCGGAAGAGACTGCTACATACAATTCCGATAGACGTTCACTTACAGGTAAGTTCGTTTAATCGTTGAATTTTATCACGCCCCGCTGTGTGTTTATTAGGTGTCTTTCCCTGGCGAAAGTATCGGATAGAAATTCATTCCGAACCAATCCGAAGTCATCCGAATCATTCCGGAATCTGTATCCAAATCAATCCAAGTTAATTCGAACCAATCCGAAAAAATGTTTACATTTGGTTCGATCCAAATCGATCAAAAATTAATCCGACTCAATCCGGTTAAATCCAAACTTCCAGTCCGAATAAATCCGAAACAAATTTTCAATCCGAATGAATCCGAACTCGGATTAACCTAAATCGATTTTCAATCCGAGTGAATCCAATTCAATCCTAACTGGGATTCATTCGGATTCATTCGGATTGAAAATTCAGTGTATATCAATCCGAATTCGGATTGATTCGGATTCATTTGGATTGAAAATTTGGTTCGGATTCATCCAGATTGGTTCATTTTAGAGTTCGGATTGAGTCAGATTACCTTTTAAATGATTTGGGTCAAACGAAATGTAGAACTTTTTTCGGATTGATTCGAATTGACTCGGATTGGTTCGGATACAGATTCCGGAATGATTCGGATTGGTTCAGGAGGAAAACCTATCCGATACTTTCGCCAGGGTTCTCATCGCACTTTCTACCTGCGTCGATGAGATTATATTTCCCAACAATTATTTACCACCGGAATTACTACACAATTCCTCCTTCCCATTTCGATCATCCTCTACACATACGCTATTGAAATAATTTTCAAATGCTTCAACAATTTCTTTCTCATTATACACTAACTGTTTCTTTATCTGAATTAGATTTATTCACTTTATTTCGCTAATTATCTTTTATTTTTATACAGTTTTTTAGTTTGTTTGAGAACCATATTGGATAATGTTTATTGGAAGGATTATCATTAAAAGTACGAATATTTTCATCCATTTCATTAATTCTTACAATGTAAAAGTACCACCTTTCCCACCTACTGCTACTCCTCTCCTGAACACCATAACTTAGGACTTTTACGCATTCAGCTCTAACCTACTCTTATCCAGGTATCTTCTCAACCTCTTTATCATCCCCTTTAAGGCTTCCTTGCTTCTTGCCAGCAACACAATGTCAGCTCCATACGGGAGTGATCGAATTCTAACCCCTCCTACCCTAACTCCCCCTACCACTCCGGCCTTTGGTTTATTTTCCATATCCGCAATTAAAATCGCAAAAAGCTTTGGGCTAAGTGGACACAGTTGCCTCAACGGCCTATCCATCGCCTCCCACAACCTCCCCTTATCCACCGAGGGAAGCGCGCGTTCGAGATCCACAAAAAACGCGTACACTCTGGCAATATCCCTTTCCCCTCGACATCTTTCCATAGTCTATCAGCCACCACCATCGCGTATACTTTATACTCCGTATTCATTAGCCTACTCCCTCTATAATTTTTCTGCCTATCACCATCTCCTTTCTTAAACAGTTGCACAAATAACCCCTCTTTCCACCCTCCTGGGAATTTCCCCCTACCCTCCATACTTTCTTCACTACCTCCTTCAGCCTCTCACTAAACTCTTGTGTACTAATCAGCTACGCCTCGTGCTCTATCTCGTCCAGTCATGCTGCCTTTGACCTTCTTAACTTCCTTATCTGTTTCTTTATCTCCTCGGCGCTCAACTCTTCCATCTCTGCCTCCCTCGTTCTTCTACTCCCATCATCTCTCTTCCTTAAACCTGAGCCCAGGAATAATTCTTTAAAAACTCCCTCTACTCCTCACTCCCTATTATCTCGCTTATCCCCACTGTACGCTTCGTAAACCTGTCTATTATCTTCCACACGTCCCAATCTTTCTAACCATATTCCAGCTCCTCTTCCAGATCTTTCTCCTTTTCCTGTTCTTTCTTGATACACACCAATCGAAATCCCTGCCTCATTTCTATGTACTCATTCCTTTTCGCAGTTACCTCTTTTCTCTTCTTGTACTTCCTTTTCACCTTCCTTTTCATCTTTTTACATTCCCTATGTGACAACGGGTTTATGAGTCCTTTCTTCTTCTTTCTGAATACCTTCTTTTGCACAAACCCTTTCACTTTCTCTTTCAAATCCTCCCATATCTCTGCAACCGTCTCCCCTTCAAAGCGTAGTTTCCCTAACTGCTCCTGATACTTTTCTATCGCCTCCCTCGTCCAGCTCACCCTCTTCCCTGGCGACACTCTTCCGCACCATGCCTTACAAAACTCACCTCCCTTATTTACAACCCTAATGGCTGATGGTCTGATTCTACCCTCCCTTCTACTGCAAATCTCTTTGTTTTCCCCCACCCTTGCATATGCATGACTACAAAGTTTATCACCGATACCCCTACTTTACTTACATGTGTCTATTCTCCTTCTTCGTCCCCTGTTACCATACCGTTCTCCACCGCCCAGCATCTAACCTCCATCCAGTTCCACATTATTCGTTTTCTTATCCATCGATTTCCTTTCAAAGCGCTCCCTTTCTTGAATCCATTCTATCCCATCCTTATTATACACTATCACAAACTTACACGTTACCCTTTATATCTTTACTGCCCTTATTTGCATGCCCTCTCCTTCTCCCTCTCTATAAACTAAACCCTCTGGCTTTTAAGAGATGATATTTACTTTTAAATTTCAAAGCTCGAAAGGATTCCTGTCAGCGTCAGATGAATTACTTCATGTAACTTGTCCAAAAGAAAGAAATTCCTCGTAATAAAAGGGGACGCTTTACCCGAGTACTCATTGTGCATGCGGTGTACGAATAATGCCTCCGTTCGTGAGGAGAAGTGAGTTTCTTTTTTGATTCAATGAAAATAAGAATTTCTGCCAAAACATGCCTCCTAACATTAGGAGAAGCTTCTTCCGAGAGCTTGTCTTCCTTCATTGTACACAATAATTCCTTCTCTCAGTACGAGAAGGTGACCATTTCTAGTTAAAGCATCATAAGAATTCCAGCCGGCGTTAGATGTAAAATCAACAAGAAGGAAGCATTTCTCCAAACATTAGGAAAACCTCCAACAGAGAACTTGTGTTGCTCTTATTTCAGAAACAATAGTACATTATGCAACAAGGGGCAAAAGTAGAAGATTTTTCCCGCGGGTGAGTTTACTGCAGTATAATCACCCAAGGGAAAAATATACTTTTGCCTGGTGTTGCATATAGTATTTTATTCCACTCTCGACTGAAAAGTCCACTTTTTGGTCCTGAAAAGCGGGGTCGAAACAAATTCGCATTCTAGGGAGATTTTTTGAAAATTAAAATTTTTTTCCGAAATTTTTTGAAAATGTTGAATTTTTTGAAAATATTGAATTTTTTGAAATTTTTCAACACTGAAATTTGTGAACATTTTGGATTTTTGACATTTTTGAACATTTTTAATTTTTGGAAAGAAATTTTGCCCCGATAAATTTTACTTTCGCCCCGCTAAATTTTACTTTTGCCCCGCTAATTTTACTTTTGCCCCGCTAATTTTACTTTTGCCCCGCTGATTTTACTTCTGCCCCGCTAATTTTACTTTTGCCCCGCTAATTTTACTTTTGCCCCGCTCATTTTACTTTTGCCCCGCAAAAATATTTTTCGGGAAAAATATGCTACTTTCGCCCCGCTTATCAGGGGCAAAAGGTGGGTTTTTCGGTCGGGTGTGGAATAAATTTCTTTTTTTTTTAATTGATGATATTGACTTTTCCAGTTCAAAGCTCGGAAGTGTTTCTGTCAGCGACAGATTAATTATTCTATGTAACGTTATCAAAAGAAAGAAATTCCTCCTAATATAAGGGGAAGCTTGCGCATCGTAAAAATAATTTCTCCATTCATTAGGAGACGTGACTTCCTTTTTCAGTTCAGTCAACACTACAAGTCCTGCCAAAGAATTACTCCAAACGTTAGCAGAAGCTTCATCCTTAAGCTGCGTCTATTCTCATTGTATCAAATAATTCCTACTTTTGGTAGGAGACGGTGAAATTCTCTACTTCAAGCATGCCTGTGAAGTGGATGCCCATTCATGCTTCATCAGAAAGGAAGTTCCTCCTTAAATTTGAGAAGGAGAAATACTAGACAGCATATTAACTTACTCTCATTGTAACTTTCATTCCTCATATTTACAAAAGTTGTAAAGGTCCGTACTTTAATTACGTAACAGATTATCGGTCCTCTCCAGACCCCTCCCTCCTTTTAACAATAAAACTGTAAAAAATGCACATATAGTGCCCCCCCCCAAGCTATTCACTTGAGCTGCTACGTGATTTAGGTACGGTCCCTTATTTCCCCTGCCAGTTAAAATACCTCAGTGATGTCCGCCAATAACAGAGAAAATAGATAATGTGGTGTAACCAAAAAGAGTAATCATATCAGCAGTGACAAATCTCACCTCCCCTGTGATGTGAAGGAAAACAAGATCTTATCAGGAATATTTTAAATTGTCGTGGAAGAATTTGACTGTAATAAGTTACGCTACATTTCTTTAATACTTTAGGTTTTATACGTTTAGCTCAAGTTAGAAAATACTTAAAACCCTATATATATATATATCGTTAAGAGTTTGTCATAAGGACAACCGCAGGATTTCGCTGGGAGCAGTTGCTAATCCGAAAAATTGCACCCGCTCCCAGCGAAATCGCGGTAAAATTTCAGCTGCAACTACGTCTCACGAACGTGAGATAGGTGGTTACAGTCTGCGACGGATTGAATACGATGATCCGGCAAAAGTCTCGTGCACCCTGAGGACACGGAGCGACCCGAAGACGACCGCCTTCTGCATTTTCCCCGCAAGTGTCTTGGCATTTTCTTGACACGCAGGGTTGCTTTTCAGGCTATTAACCAGTGAAACCAGTGAATGTTTTTATCAGCTGGTGCCGAAAATTCGATAACGAACATGGTTCGTTTCTCGAAGTCAAGAAGGACTATGTCAGGTCTCGAGTGCGCAATAGAAACAATTGTCGAGAATATGAAGTTCCAGTATATGCGACACTTCCCATTCTCGACAATTGATTCTATTTCCCAAGGAGCGTTTAGCGGAGCGGTATTTGGGCTGATGCCGTAAGAGTGACAGAGATGGTAATAAAGCACTCTTAGTGCCGCATTGTGCCTTTGGATGTAGGTCGTTCCCGCATGAATTGGACAACCAGATA
>CAKNWT010193625.1:0-10227 GCA_932066315.1 Andricus coriarius
TTTGTCAGTTGGAGAACGATTTAGATATCTTCAAAATTATATTTTCAAAAAGATTTTATTGTAGGAAAACAGTAGTTAATACTAAAATAATAAGCGATCGTGGTGGATGGTTTTCCTCGCTTGTTACATTTTGAGATGCTTTTTGGTGAGTCCGCTCGCCTCTCACGTTTAGGGGTATTTTTTGGTATTAATCTCATTGACTCTAACAATTTGGAGTGCTTTTTGATTGAGTCTCCTTGCCTTTCACATTTCGGGGTGCTTTTTGATCTTTCTTTTTGGGAAAATGTCATGCGGTGGAGATGACGAATACTTCTCTAAAATCACTTTCGATTCCAGAGAGTGTACAAAAGAAGGATATTTTTGTGCGCCCGGCACAATCTTTGCAGAATCGAACCGAGTTTTAAGGCGTCCACCAGTGGCGGTATGATTTTCTTTGGAGATAACAAAAATCATACCGCCACTGGTGGACTAGTGGACTAGTGGCGGCTAGTGGGCGCGGGGTAGCGGCGCTCTTACCACCTTCTACAACTCAAGCAATACTTCCCATCCCATTTTCGTTTTGGAATGTGTCTCAAGAGAAAAAATCAAGCTTTTTTTCTTGTTTACTTGAAAAAAAAGATAAAAAAAAACGCATTTGGAGAAAAACTCAAAAATGTTTCTGAAAATAAAAAATTAAGTTGAAATAATTTTTGTATAGTTTAATGAATATTTTTATTGTCAACCTCGTTAAAATACCTTTCTAAAACCTTTATAAGAAAGTAAGATTAGATAACTGTTCTATCTTGGATCTCAAATTACTTGATTGCAGATTTCAATCTGTCCGAGTACTTCAATACATTTCATGCAACATCTGGGGTGCCGCAGGGGTCAAATCTCGGCCCGCTCTTTTTTATCCGTCTTGTCAATGATGTTAGAGCCGTTTAAAAATTGTATTCCTTTTTACACGGAAAAAGTAACGATAAGGCATGAGTACATGATTGCCGTTGAGGTTCTACTCAGAGTAGGGCTAATGCGTGACCTGGGGCTTCTCCTGGACAAAGAACTTTCCTATAGTGCCATTCTCGCACAGATTAAATTTTGTACACCTACAATGACTCTCCTTAACTATGCACCGTTTAAGTAACCTTCGTATCGTACAAACTAAGGATTGGATTCCGTGCTCACGCGTATATATAGGGAAGCAAATTTGCATAGTAATGTTTTCGACTTTTTTAATACCTTTACAAGTCGCTTCAGAACCTTGTTGCGTAGACTTGTTTAATTTGAATATATAACTCTGTTGCCTGTATCTGAAACTGGAACTTGAGATTTCTATATGATAATTTATTTTTATTTTCGGCCTAGTTTCTAACTAATATATAAATAAAGAATAAATGAACATTGGCCCTAATGAAACTAGAAAATATAATTCATGTTACGATATATGCTTTCAATTCAAAGTTGTTTAATATTAAACGATTCGTGTTTGAACTCATTGAATGTTGAAAGTGTCAAGCTGAAAGTTGATCAGCAAGTAATATACATTTTTTAAATTTACAGTTTTAAAAGATTTGATAAGAAGAAAGGCATACAACTTTTATATTATTTGAGATCAATTTTACTTTTTATAGAATCTTGGCTAGCGTTAGCAATTTTCAGGCAAACACCTCAACAGAAATACCGTAGGAGAGCATCAACTGGAATATCACCCTGTAAGAGGAATTGGTGCGCCTTTATTATGATAGTGCGAAGTTTGAAACTAAAAGCGAAAAGTGATACCAATTTCGGTCGAAGTTTGCTGAAAATTATCCTCATATGAAGAAAGTCGCACTAAGAAATCTTGTTGCTAAGGTGAAGAACATCATGAATAATCTACTTATCTCAGAAGACCGAACAATGGAGTTTGATAACAGGATGTTTTGGGCCAGAAAAACGTCGATAATGAACAGCAGCTACAGGAAACTGCACCTCAAGATTAAACGGTGACTGGTGAAGCAATAGAACATAATCGTGCTATTGATGTTCCTGCGCAACCTCATGATGATCCAATACCACAGAATATCAGCAGAAATGTAATTCGCTTTTATTTTTTGCCAGAGGAAAGTGGACAAAACGTGAGGAGAGAACACCATTGACTCTTCTTCCTTAAGTACCCAGATCTATCCATACGAATAAATTAGCAGAATTTAGCAGACCAAAACCTGATTGAAGCTGAAGGCATAAGTTCTTGGGCTAATGAAGATCAAGTACCGGATCCACTAAAACCAAATATAGACATAAACGTTTCCGTTGATGTAAACAGCAAAGTCCCAGAAAAGCTGCAGCACGTTGAAATAAATTTTGTACGCGCCTTACTAGAGTTCTAACATGTAGAACAAACACAAAGGCATTCTCTGTACAAGATGTACATCTTCTGCAGTCTTGTGTATTGTGCAGCTGTGGCAGCCTTTAGAAAGTTGGGTCACAAAAATAGGCCTACAAATGCAGTCTTTGCTTCAGGAAGGGAATGAGATTTACCATGGAAAATCAGGTTGGATACGGATGTCAGAAAAGTTGGGTTTAAATTTGGTAGATTGATTCAATATAAGAAAGGAAATAGAACCAGAAAGCTGGTACACCATGTTACTAAAATCACATTCACTCAGAATACCAACATATTGACACCAGGAATATTGGATAAGATTGTAGACTTCCCACGGCAGAGACTTGATGTTCTTACTGCTATACTGCGTCGTTAAAATATGGGTAGTGCAATACGGCAGCAAAATCGAACCTTTCAGGCAGATGAAAGATGGTTCTAACGTGAAATGTGTGCAAAGAAACATGCCCAGCAAGACACCGAAGTCCCACAATTGGAAGACAAGATTGTCTACTGATCGGGTGTTTGAAAAAAAAAAAAACAGAAGTTTCAGCGGTTTTCAAATGAGTAAGTAACTGGTAAGCCCTAGGTGCGGACATGGTGCAAAATTTCTGGTACAAGTACCTGAAGAGTGTATCCTGTGTTTGCAAGGTATTTTCAGAAGATCATCGAACACCCAGATCTGATGCCAGGATTTATATTCAGATGTACTGCGTATATGTTGCCTAAAAAATCATATGCTCAAAATCTATCTGAATTTCGACCGATAGCCTGTCTTCCAACAATTTATAAATGCCTTACAGCTGTAAATGCAGGTAAAGTATATCCTCACTGTAACAAAAATGACATCCTTGCAGAAGAACAAAAAGGATATTGTAAAAACTCGTGGGGCAGAAAAGATCTAGTCACCATAGACGCTGTTGCCATGACGCAAGCACGTCAACATCAATGAAATTTGCACATGGCATACATTGACTACAAGCAAGCGTTTCCTTTCATACCACATGACTATTTGTTTGAAGTCTTAAAAATGTACAAAGTCTGCACACGCATCATCGACTTTCTAAGTCGTGCAATGTTGCTTTAGGTCTATACATGGACTACCTGAAGCTATACGCTAGTTTAAACCAGAAAGTGCTGCAAGTGATCGATGTGACAAAACAGTTTTCCAATGAAGTCGACATAGAGTTCGGACTAGATAAATGCAGAACAGTGCAGAACAGTTATTTAAGAAATGCCTGATGACTGCCTTCTCTAAAGACTCAGATTGGTTTTGAAGAGTTTACCTTAGGCGTCTACATTCTGCATTTTTTTGTAGAATTGGTTCAAAAAAATAACAACAAAAAATCGGATAACATAATTTCAGGAATAAAAATCATTGTCGACATAATTGCAAAAAAAGATTAAGAGAAAAAGTGAATTTTTTTTCTGTCCTTAAACGTCAACACTAGGCATTTGTTAAAATAATTTGTTTGTAAAATTAATAAAAAATACAGGATTACAAATTTTCATCATTAAACATCACTGAAAACACAATTTTAACAAAATTGAAAGTAAAAACGATTTCTGTCTGCCTTTAAAATGTCCACGTTGGGCATTTGTTTATATAATTTGTTTATAAATTAATAGAAAATATCGGATTACAAATTTTCGTCATTAAAAATCACTGACAAAATAATTTTAACAAAATTAAGAGAAAATAATATTTCTCTCTGCCTTTAAGTGTCAACACTGGGCATTTTATTTTACGCAATTTGTTTATAAAATTACAAAAAATATCACATGACAATGTTTTGTCACTTAACATCACTATAAATATAATTTAATCAAAATTAAGAGAAAATACGTTTTCTCCCTGCATTTGAATGTCCACACTGGGCATTTGTTTATGTAATTTATTTATAAAATAATTAATAAATATCGGATGAAAAATTTGTAAGATCGAGTATCATTTTTTCAATAAAAGCAAGTTATTTAAACGTAAAAATGGTATTTGAAAACGAAAAATCCATAATGTAGACTGTTAATTTAATTTATTTATAAAAATTAACTCTACCAGACAATAATTTTTTACGCTTTCAAACACCCCTGCTCATCCATTCTAGCGATGCTAAACATAGGACAAAATTTTCCACAAGAATTATTATTTTAAAAAAACGAAAAAATCTACTAGTTTTTCAACATTTGCATTAACATAAATGTTTAAACAAACAAAAATTAAAACATCGGGCCACATAAATCTCTTCAAAACTAAATGCATAAATTTCTCAAAAAAAGAAATCCAAAATCAGTCACGAATTGCCTTCTACAAGTTATTTTGAACCTCGATTTTTTTTATTCCACTCTGTAGCGCGTCATTGTGTGAATTCTAGCCTGCTTCTATGCTGTGAGCTACCCAACTTCAGGTTTACGATCAAACATTTATTTTCGCTTGCTTACTAGAAGGTCGATAGGGATCACTCCAGAAATCACCAGAAACGCCTGTTGTTAGACCGTGCGATAGAAGCAATTCAGTCGTAGCGCACCTGCTCGTTTTATGCCAGCTATCCGTTTCCTATACTTTTCAAACCTGAGTGTGTCGGCTCATAATTTAGTATCGTACAAGAGGATGGACGTGGTCACCGACCTGAGCCGCTTTTTTTGTTTGACTTGATACTCTTCTCAATGAAAGGTACCTACAAGAGGATTTCTGGGAAAAATCAAGGAGACGAAATTTTGTGCCATTTTCGAGAAAAATGCATTTCAAGAATTGCGAGTGGATAATCATAGAGCCGGCGTAAAAGTATTTCGAAGCGTTGTTAGCTCACCTGGTAGAGCGCTTGGCTAATAGCCGGAAGGTTGCGTGTTTAATTCTCGCTGTCCGTACTTTTTTATTTTTTTATTCATCAAAATGTTTATTTATCCCATTTCTGAATGATAATTAATACAATTATGCCATTCAATGATT
The DNA here is from genome assembly GCA_932066315.1 of Andricus coriarius. Lineage (NCBI taxonomy): Eukaryota > Metazoa > Arthropoda > Insecta > Hymenoptera > Cynipidae > Andricus > Andricus coriarius. The sequence continues at coordinate 5,286 of CAKNWT010193625.1, forward strand.
ATTTAATCATTATTTTTAATAAAAACTCTGTTTATCGCATTTTTATTATCTCTCGATTGGAAAATTATACATTTTATTAACATTCTTTAGTCTGCAGCAGATGTGCCAGATGTCGCAAAACTGTTTGTTTTCCCTACTTTTATGACGAGTATTACTCTGGTTCGTGCGATACCACATAATCCTGACGATATAAATTTGATATAGTATTTAACATTGAAATTTTCGTTTGAAATACTTTGTTCCTAATTTAATTTAAAAATATGAATACAAGAAACTATTGCAGAATCAGCTACTGACAGTTTATTAGTTCGAAACGTCGCCGCATTGACGGTTTATTGGTTCCACAAATGGCCACTGAATAACGCACAATGTATTCTCTAACCGAACTGTATACATTAGTTTGTTAGTTGTAATGTGGGGGGTAGATCCCTTCCCTGACACTCGAACTATAAAGCCTATTGTGCCACACCGATGTTTATTCTCAAGGCAGTGCTCCGAATCTGAGAATTTACTTCTCAGGTGCCAGGCGTACCTATCGCATAGTAAATGACGTTGTATACTAACTAATAACTAACTATTAATAATAATATTATATAATATATAATAATATATATATATATATTATATATATATATTTTATATATTATATATATATATATATATAATAATATATAATATTATATATAATATTAATAAATAACTAACTACTAACCTACAGACGTCCTACTTTGTAAGTGGCAAAGTTACCCCCACCCACTCTGCCATTCGACAGCCTCCCTAGCAAGCTAGGGTGGACGGAGAAATCCCTTTGAGGTTATCAGTTAGAAGCACAGATTCGAAGCACTGTTCTTGTTTGTTATGTAAGTGCCTGTGTGTGTTCATTACTCGAAATTGGACAGCGACCATAGAGCAAGAGTCCCCCGTTGGTGCTTCAAGCGCAGGAGTCCCCCGTAGGTGCCTCAAGTGCAAGAGTCCCCCGTAGGTGCCTCAAACGCCAAGAGATCGCTTGCTTATTGGCGAGTCTTCTCAAAATCGACTATGACTAGACATATATATACAGACACACAAAAATCTTCCTCGCACCGAAACACTTTGAAAATTTCGCGCCATATGAGATTGCCAATCACAACTCAAACAGCTGACTCCACATCAATCTTATGATTTCATCTACAACAATAGAATCCGTGAAACCTTCAATCATCTGCAATTACGTCGCAAAGTGTTATAATTGTAAATCTTCGTACACTCAAAATCATGGAAAAAACAACCAAAATGCCACCCCTCAACATAAAACATAGCCAAGACTAAGGTTGCTCGCCTTAAGGAGACATCTCTGCCTCGTTTAGAACTTTGTGCAGCTGTTCTGCTTGTTCGGCTGGTAGTTCATGTTCGCTCGGTTTTGAATCTACCCACTACGGTGTCGAATCATCTATGGTCCGATTCGGCAAATACTCTCGATTGGATCCGAGGCCATTCTCTACGATGGATGACATATATTTCGAATCGGGTCTCGGAAATACAGACTCTCTTTCCTGACGCTATCTGGCATCACGTTCCAGGGACAGACAATCCAGCTGATTGTGCGTTTCGAGGAATTTCTTCTTTACGTTTGGAGAACCATCCTCTCTGGTGGACTGGACCACCTTGGTTATTGCAACGGTTGAACTTGATCCACCGTGGTCCCTGCTAGGTTGATACTCGACCTTTACGAAACTACTTCGCATTACTGCTCTCTGTCTACTATTCATCGATCGGTTGCAAAGGAAATCCATTGACTCTCCTCCATGTAAGCTAAACTTAGACGTTTTGAAGCGTGCTCGATGCCATCTAATTGGGTATGAACAACGTCGACACTTCTTCAAAGAGTTTAAGTTGCTGCACAAACAACTCCCAGTTACTACAAAAAGTCCTTTACTTTGTTTGCTGCCGTTTTTGGACTCTCACGGGTTACTACGACTTGGAGGTCGTTTGAAACATGCTGTTCTGGACTTCGACGAGCGATGTCCATATATTCTGCCCAAGGATTCTACCCTCACCACACTTATTGTTCGAAATGGGCATCAAGCCATGTTACATGGGGGACCGCAGCTTACGTTGTCTTATTTACGGAGACAGTATTGGATCATCACAGGACGTTGTGTCGTAAAGAAGGTTTTGAGTCGTTGCGTTACTTGCGCTCGACATCGGGCCACCACCTGCACTCAACTTATGGGTCAACTGCCTACTCATAGAGTTACTCGACCGTCTAGACCATTTGCTATAAGCGGTCTGGATTACGCTGGTCCCATTTGGATGCGAACTACAAAAGGTCGAGGCCACAAGTCGTACAAGGGCTACATTGTAGTTTTTGTTTGTTTTGCTACGAGAGCAGTTTTGGAGGCGTGCTTGGATTATACCGCTGACGGTTACAGAGCGGCTTACAAACGATTTGCTGCTCGACGTGGGATAAGCACTTTTCTCTACAGCGACTGCGGTACTAATTTTGTGGGAGCCGATAAACAGCTCCGTACACTTTTTGATGAGGCCTCTGCTGTCTCAGAGACCATCAGCCGTTATCTTGCTGACAACGGAGCTATGTGGCGTTTTAACCCTCCAGCTGCCCCACACTTCGAAGGACTTTAGGAAGCAGCTGTCCGCTCTGTGAAACATCATCTTCGTCGAGTAGTGGAAGATACTACTCTGAATTTTGAGGAGATGACAACTTTCCTCACACAGGTGGAAGCTTGCCTGAACTCACGTCCGCTACAGGCTCAGAGTGATGATCCGAGTGATCTGGTGCCGTTGACACCGAGTCACTTCTTGATCGGTTCTCCGATCTTCACAGTTCCAGAACCATCTCTCGTAGATCTTAAGCAAAATAGACTACAACGCTCTGGCAGCTTACCAGACAGATGTATGAAGATTTCCGGACCAGGTGTTCCTCTGAATACGTACAAGAACTTCAAACTCGTCCGAAGTAGCAGAGGCCTATGCCTCCAATCAAGATCTATGATCTCGTGCTCATCTTGCATGAAAATCTCCCTCCAACAAAGCGGGCTCTAGGCCGTGTCATTGCTACACGTCCGGATGCTCAAGGTCATGTAAGATCCGTTACTTTGCGGACTGCTAATGGGACTTTTGATAGACCCATCGTGAAGTTGTGTGTCTTGCCAGTTCATCCTTTGGAGTTATAACCTGCCTTGTGAACTTTTCTTTGTGGTTATAAGGAGTGACATTTTTCGTTCTAATCATCGAAAAAGGGGGGGGGGGATGTTCCGGATAATTCAAGTCGGTTGTCTCTATTGTGTTTGTATCGTATGAATGTGCTGCGTGAGTTTTATTTTCTCTTTCGTATGTTTGCATAGGTATCTTCCTTGCTTTTTCTACCCTGTCATCTACTCGCTTCACCGACGGATTGAGGTGGTCAGGGTCAGTGTCGAACGTTACGAAGCTCGAGTCGGTACTTCTTACTCGTCTTCTTTTAAATAGTAAATCTTGTGTAGCCTTTGCTAGAAGGCAAAACTTTGTCCGTTTTTCAATAAATGATACTTTTTTGGTGCTCAACAAATAATAATCCTGACTCAGTGACTTTTTTACCAACAAACTTCAAATCCTACATGTCCATTGTTTTTCTTTAAGTGCTTTTCTCATCAGGCTATCTAACGCTCTTTTTCTGGGGGCTCTACAGTTTTATAACATGGTGGTTTCGAATAAAATATAAATCACTCGTAGGCTTACACACGCCTTTACGCGGGGAATTCAATGTCCGCAGGACGACTAGAAATATATTATTAATAAGATGAACAATTTTCCAAGCGAGAGATAATAAAAATACGATAAACAGAGTTTTTATCAAAAATAATGATTGAATAATCATAAAATGGCATAATTTTATTAACTATTTTTCAGAAATTGAATAAATAAGCATTTTAATAAATAAACAAAACAAAAATACGGGCAGCTAAAATCGAAAGTACCTTTCATTGAGGACTCTTCACCCGAGTGAAGAACCCCCAAGTCCAGGCTTCCGGATGTCTCTGGGTGCACCTGACTGTGATTTCACATAACCCCTATACTTTTAAGATTTACAAGAGCACACGAACTGCCGATATAAATAGTATTGCAAAGTAACCTTCAACTTTAATCTTTAATCACTTTGCTTAGTTTTTTTATAGATTAACCCTCTTTCCTGTTAATACTAAGGAAATAAGTCAGTCTGAGCCCATAGGGTGACCTCAATTTGTATAGAAACTCCATTTTGAATTCACACCTTCTTGCCCGATGCTCTTTTATGTTATTTTTGTCATTCTTGTAATTATTCATGTGGATGATTTTCAAGTTGCTGGTATATTATATTTATTATAGTTAGTTTCACTGAATAAATTACAACATTTAAAACACATTTTTTAGTACATGACTGAAGGCATACTGCTTCGTGAAATGTTAAAAGACCCATTACTCACAAGTTATTGTGTTATCATACTCGATGAGGTACATGAAAGAACGATGTTGTCTGATATAATAATGGGATTGTTAAAAAAAATATTGAGGGTAAGTAAAACTCAAAATACTGTTTTTAGAAATTTTGTAACTAAAACGTTTATATTTTTTATCGAAATGAATTATAGTCCAAGTCCGCATATTAATAGAATAAAAAAACTATTATAGAATTGGCGGAAACATTTAATTGGGTTACATTATATTAAATTAGATTACATTATATTATAAAAGGCCCAATACTTATATGATACGTATGATAAAGAGAACTGCATTTACTCGTCAAGAAATTGTAGTCACAGAAGGGGATAGTTGAGCGGAAAATAAAAGTCCGTTTTACACTGGGTCTTTTTTCAACTTGAGACATCGAAATATCTCAAAAAATACGCATCCTATGAAAAAAATATCCGTAATGAAAACTTTTTATTTTCGAGGGGGAAAAGCGACTTTGAACAAATTTACCCCC
>CAKNWT010193628.1:0-17356 GCA_932066315.1 Andricus coriarius
TTTAAAATATTCGTGAGTTGCCAAGGTATGATTAAAACTGTCCAAGTGCGACTGAAACTCGGCGCAGATACACATGGACATTTTTAGTCGTACCTCGAGAACCCGTGAAGATTTTTCAAGTTTTATCGGCTTGAATTAAAGATAAGACTCCAAAGACTGTATTATGTAACTTTATAATTTTTGCTTCCACTTTCCTAGTTTTTTTTTTCATAAATTGAATTCGAAGTACAAAATTCGAAAAATCCTTGCATTTTTTTAAATCTTCTCACGTGTTCTATTCTTTTCAAAAATTAAACAATATCTCTATTAGACATCAAACGATGCGGAATTTAAGAAGCTTGCAATCTGTTTTTTTAAAAAGTTTCTTGCTATTTTTTTGAAAGAGTCATCATGTTTCAAAGTCAGCAGTGATTTTTAATACTACTCGCGCTGTTTGCATCGACAATTTCCGACAGTAGCGTATATTCTTTTCAAAAGGTCAAAAATATCTCTATCAGAGGTCATTCGATGCGGCATTTTATCAGCTTTCACAAACTTTTTTTAAAAAGTATGTCGGTCCTTTTTTAACGAGTAATTGCGTTTCAAAGTCAGCAGTGATTTGTAATAGTACTCGCACTGGTCGTACTGACAATTGCCGCCGGTAGTGAAATTTACAAAAGTTTTTAAAAAACAAACTTTCATTGAAAAATAATAAAAAGAAACCAAATCATTTCCTTAGAAAATGAGGCTTGCAATAAGATAATATAATGTAATTATGATAATAATTATATTATATTATTGCTTGAATCCAGAGGCGACTGTTGTCACCTCCAACACTCGCGGCCGATGTGCAAGCATAGCAGCGGTAAAAGAAGAACTGCAAATTACACCATGCTCCTAATTTTGTACCTACAAAATCATCGCAATTGATTTCATAAATCGTATTAAATTAACCAATTACATCCTCATCTCATCAGTCACTTGACTTAGTCGTTGTCTATGATGGAAAACCGGGTTCTTTTTAACCCGAGAACAAGTTAAAAAAATATATATATAATTGAATTTTCGGTACCAGCCGATGATAATATCACGGCAAAGGAGGAAGAAAAATGGACGAAATATCAAGCACTTATTTTCGAGTTGAGCAGGCTGTACCAAGGCTACAAAGTCCATCTTTTAGTTCTCATAACCGGCTGTCTTGGAGGTATAAAAGCTTCATTTGTTAGCCAACTCAACAAGATTCAGACTAACTAGCGTCAGGCTCATTCCATCGCGAACCGCATGCGAAGGCTGGGATCACTTCTGGGATCACTTCATCTGGTCCGTCAACACTGTTCTTCGTAACATTCTACAAAGATTGGTAACTCTAAAAAAGTATCCAGAGATGAAACTTTCATCTCCAACTGTCCCGTCTGCCGCGTAAGGCTATCCGCGGCTAGAGACTTGACTCCAAGGAACATTGTTGCACGATGTTGTCTCGCGTAAATTTCCCGCGCTTGCTCACCTTCTAGGACAGAATGAGCAGAAGTGGATGACGTACACGTTCCAGTTGCGTCGGGATTGGTTTCTTTAAGGAACCATGATCGTAGCTTCCGGAGCCTACTACTTCTCATATATTATGTTGCTCTTAACATAATGGATGCCTTTCTATAGATACATTCCAATGTCCGTTTTGGAAAGTGAAGATCATATCTTGTATTGGGATGTTACTATCTAGACGGATCATTACATCCGAGCCAATCAACCCGACATCTTGATGCGAGAAAAAAAAGTTGGAAGAGTCTACATCTTTGACATCCATCGTTCGAGCTAAGGCATGGAGGAATATGAAACATGCATCTATTCATGCTATTGTGATTTCGGCTACAGGCAATGTACACGCAAGATGCACTGAACATCCTGAAAATTAAGGAGTACGTAGTGTCCTAGCAGCAGGTCAGAAGGCAGTTTTATTGAACACCAGTCGCATTATGAGAAATTTTCTAGACCATCAGGAAGAAAGTGACTAAAAGCATGTGGATTGGCAGATGGTAGCTCTACGACAGCATCTAGATGCGACTGTTATCACCTCCAACGATCGCGGCCGCTGTGTATGGATAACAGTAGTAAAATATGAATACCAAACTACACTCTACTCCTAATTTTGTACCTGTAATATCATCGCAGAAGATTTCAGACATGGTATTAAATTAGGGGAGAGTGGGGCATGGTGTCAGGTTTTGAAGGAAATGTCCTATAAAATATAATTGAAATGTGATTTTGATGTCTGTATTTTTTGGTGAAAAGCTCACATTATCAGGTTACATGTGTCATTACTTAAATCCGGTTTTTAACAACGTCATTATTTGATATTTAATTAATTCGTTTTTCTCGCATTTCGACCAGCATACCCCGTACCATGGGGCATGGTGTCCCTCATATTACTGCCGGTTTATTTCATAAATATGAACGTTGTAGAATAGAAAGCGTACAATATAATAATTCTTGAAAGTATAATGTAACGAAAACAAATTACTCGAGACATGATCAACACTAAATAAATGTTTTCTTATCCATCAAAGTAAAGTGTGTTGAAAACCCTTGTTATAACCTCTTACTCCTTGAAAATTCTATTCAGCGTGTGAGGATCTGCATTTGCCTTTGCCAGATATCTTCTTTACCGAAAGGTACCAAAGACGCGAAAATTCAAAACAGGCATTGATCAATAATATTCGAAATCCTATTTATTGAGTTATTGTTCAACCCATGTAATTAGGTTCAACCTAATAAATAAAGAGAATTGCTTGAAGTGTGTTTGTTATGGGAAACTATAATTAGGAATGGAAAAAACTTCATAACAATAAGTTTTAGTCTTTTTAGGTTATAACCTCAAAGTTTACATGCTTGTCTCTTTCAAAGGAATAAAACATAAAATCGATCCGTTAAGGAAAGAAAATCCTTTCAAGTATATTTTAATAGAAAATTATAATTAGGAATGTAAATACATTTATAACCTTTATAACGACAATTTTTATATTTGTAGGTTATAATCGCGAATTTCACATTACAGCCTATTTCAAAGTAATTAAACGTAAACTTGGTACTTGCCGTATTATTATTAAATAAAACTTCAAATCACGTTTCGATGTTCATCATCTGTATAACTTTATTATTAACAACCTCGAATTTTAGTAGGCAGGACATAAATACATTTCGGAGGTTTTCTACATTATCGATCATATTACCGACCCGTTATCAAGCACTGTTACCATATCTCCAAAAAATTTTGCAGACAGTATGCCCCGCATGTCATGGTTCAAGATTTTATTAATTTTAATACATTTAGAACGCTTATAAAAATAATTTATGATACCAGAAGTTTAAAGAAATAATTCAGCTATGAAAATCTAATATTTTCATGCTGTAAGTATTTCAACATATGCTGTAAGTGCTTAATTTTTGCCAAAGACTTTTCCATCTGTTTCCGCCAAAACTGTTTTTTTCATAATAACTCTTGTGACACGTATTTTAAAGAAAAATTTCATCACCTCACTATTTTTCTAAACACAGAAAGTCATTTTATGCAAAAAACTAATATGGAAATCAACAATCGTGGGCGTTTTTTGTAATAGACACCATGCCCCACAAGGACACCATACCCCACTCTCCCCTAACTTATAACATCCTCATCTCATCAATCACTTGACTTAGTCCGTCGGTATAATGAAAAACCGTCTTCACCCGAGAATAAGTTTAAAAAATATAATGTGACTAAAAATAAAAGCGTGGGGTATAAATTATTAACATTAAATTCATATGAGAAGATATATATATATATATATATATATATATATATATATATATATTTGTCTCATCTCACGTAATGCTAGAGTAAGCAAAACAATTTTTCAAGCTTTTCAAAAACTTGAAATTTTTATTTTTTTTTGCTTTCTCTAGAATTACGTGAGAGAATACAAATATAGAAAATCAGAAGAGAATGAAGGGAAGCAAGAGAGTTTGAGTCTGAATTTCATGACGTCCTCGACGACGACATCGACGTCGTCCACCCCACTTCCTAGAGTTCGCAGCGAGTTTAATTAGCGAGTTCACGGGGGGTACCAAGCAATCTATCTGTAATGTTCCGCGCTGCCCCGCCCTGGCAGCGCAACGCTACTCGACTAATTAAATAAATATACAGCCGAGAGCCTTGAACCAACTGAACTCTCTCAATGACATAGCTTCCGACCGAGTTTCATTTCATTATTTTCTGTTTACCGAACCTCAACAAAATGACACTTCAAAAGTCAACATTCTACTCCACAGAATGACAAAAAGTATTTCCCTCTGAAGCCGATGTTCCATTCTCACTTCTATTTCCATGGGAAAACAATATAATCGAATATTTTTTTTTCTCTCTAGCAAATCAGCATAGACTGAATTCATTTCAAATCAAACAGTGTTTTATGCTTGAAATTGCAGAATCTCTCGAGGACAAAATATGTTGTTTTTCAGAGGAAATTAGGTGATACGTATTTTGCCGATTTGCAAACAAAAAATTTCTATGATGTTATGTCTTTTTGAATTTTGTGCTTTGTTTTTCAAATAACCTCAACTTATGTCTGCAAACCTCTACAACTTTTGATCTAATTGTGACTTAAATTTTAAATGAACAAAATGGAATTTTTTTAAATTTGTACTTTATTAAGGAAGGTATCTTGAAAGTTTGATGCTGGCTACGTAACACTTGTGGCCAGGAGATTGTTTTCTACAATAGAATTTTCTACTTTTTCTCGGAAAAAAATGACAGATGCAACAAAATGTTGAGATAGAAGTTTGCACGTCTAAAAAAGTTATATGTGAAATGTTTCTTGTTCTTTTGCGATGTCTTTCATCGTTCACGAGAAAAATTACAATTTTAGGGGAAAAAATTCTGCCAGCCTCAAAAATAGTTTAGCCCGCATGATGCTAATAAGATGCCGTTCTTCTGTTTTAAGAGAAATTGTAAAAATAATATGCAAAAAAACAAGAGAGGTGGGGTTTTGCAAACATTTTTTTCGTGGTTTCAAAATTTAAAGAAACCGCATGAAAATTAAATTTGATCAAACATAAAAAAATATTCTCCGGAGAAACCCAATAACCCGAGCTAATAGAAAAAAGCATTATTAGCATCATGCGGGTTACACCATTTTTGAGGCTGGAAGAACTTTTTTTTCTTAAAAATGTAATTTTTGAATTTTTTTCGTAAACGATAAAAGATAACGCAAAAGAGCAAAAGAAATTTGTATGGAACTTTTTTAGATGTGCAAACTTTAACCTTAACATTTTTTAGTATCTGTCATTGCTTCCGAGAAAAAGTAGAAAATTCGATGTTAAGAAAGAAAATCTCCCGGCCAAAAAAGTTATTCAGCCAGCATGAAAATTGCAATATATCTTCCTCGAAAAAGTGCAAAGTAAAAAAAATATTGACAACAAATTACAGGGTGGATTTTTTTGAAAAAATCGACTTTTAACTTTTTCAGAAAAAACGGCAGATTACGAACGAAGACGATAAGCTCTATTAGAATCAAAAATAAAATTAAATGTCTCAATTAGGTCAAAGTTTTAGAGGTTTAAAGAAAAAAATTCGGCTTTTTTGAAAAACAAAGCACAAACTCAAATACGAGAGATTCTTAGCTGTCTTACAAGCTGTCCCCGAGACATTCTGCGATTTCAAGCGTGGAATCCTGTCTGATTTGAAATGGATTCGGTCCATAGTAATTTGTAAAATATAAACAAATTCACAGACAATATATTTTTTAATACATTCGAAAAGAAAATTTATGAAAAAATGTCCAGACCCTCCGTTCGTGATGTATGATGTGTGATGTGTTGTGATGTGGGATGTCTGATGTGTGATGTACATTAATTCGGGAGAAAATCCATTACAATTTTTTTAAAAGAATCTTGTCATATTTTCTGGACAAAGAAGAAAAAAATATACTAAGAACTAAAAACTCCGGCCTCCATTATTCTGGAACTAAATAAAAAAATCTATAGGAAAAGAATATCCATAATAACAAAGTTTTTTCACAATTTTTGATATTACTACCACTCGCAAAATTGCTCAACATTTTTTAAGTTTATCGGATTAAGCTAATATATTTTCAAAAATCCCACGGGATTTCAGAGAATTTCGAAGAATTTTGGTAAGATTCCGAAATATTTCAAAGGATTTTCAAGGAATCTCAATGAATTTCACGGCATTTTAAATATTTCAAAGGATTTTAGTAATTTTAAGGATTTTGATGGCTGTCAATAAAGTATTTTATTAAATTTTTCCGGATATCAAATGATTTCATATAACATGAAAAATTTTAAGGATTATCATTAAATTTTATATAATTTTACACGATTTCAAGGGATTTATAATATTTTATTGCAATTTAAAAGAATTTATTCACAAGAATGAAGGGATTTCTAAGGATTCTAAATATTTAAATTAAAGAGAATTTCAAATATTTCAAGGTATTTACAAAAATACCAGGGAATTTTGATAGAATTCGAGAAATTGCAAAGAATTTAAAAGATTGTATAGTATTTTAAAATATTCCAAGAAATTTTTAAGAGTTTCAAAAAATTTCAAAAGATTAAAAAAATTTCAAGGGATATCTAAAAAATAGAAATATTTAGAGTGATTTAAAAAATTTCCATGCGGTTTTAAAGAATATCTTAGAATTTCAGAATATTTTTAAGAGATTTTAACGAATTTTTTTAAGCTTTACGAGGATTTCAGCAATTTAAAGGTTTTTTAAGGGCTATCATAAGACTTTAAATATTTCAAGGGATTTAAAGGAATTTCAAGAAATATCATCAGATTTAATGTAACTGCCCATAATTTCTAGGGGCTTATAATATTTAAAGGAATGTTCAGAAGCTTTAACAAATTTCAAGCTATTTCGAATGAATTCAAAGTATTGGCCATATTTCAGGGTTATCTTGTCGGTTTCCAACGAAGTTTTAAGAGGTTACAAGAACATCAAGAAATTTCAATGCATATTATCAGATTTCGTGTAACTTTACGGGGTTTGAAGAAATTTTAAAATATTCTAATGGAATTTTGAAGAATTTATTCATAAGGATAATCTCTTTTTATTTTCTGGAGCTAAATATTCCTAAAAGAATTTCCCGATTTTCAAATTGGAAATTGTTTCGTAGAAAAAATGTTGTAAGTGAAAAATGAGTACAAAATATTCGTCTTCTAATATTTCGAAAATCTACTGTTTTTCTATCCATAAAATAAAACACTACTTAAAACTAAAAGATAATTCTAAACACAATCATATTTTAACGGAATATAGATACAATTCAAAAGAATTGTATTACAAAAAGCGGTTCACAACTATAACGGGTTCAAAAAGTCTAATTTCAATACAAAATGAAATATAAGTAATGAAAGTCGGTCAATCTTTTCAGCTGGTATTCATTTATCTTTGTTAATCAAGCTTTTTAATAATTATATATTTTTCAAAACTCCGGTGATCAATTGTAAAAAATTTCGATTCTGTCTTGATAAAGTCTACAATACAAGATCAAATTGTAATGGAAAATATTAGTTTCCTTCAAAAGTCTTGAACATAGATCTAGAGTTAAACATGTTGCTTCCAATTTAATGTGTCAGATAAAACATTGTTTTTTCGGAGTTGGTTAAGTGTCAAAATCTCTCAGAAACAAGTTTTTCCCACTCAATGGGAAAAAGTTGTTCTCGCCAGATGGTTAAACGCCATCAGCAAAACTAGCTCGCAAATGCTTTCTCACCCCTTCTTTTCCTTTAAATGGTCTTACGCCTTTGCGCATTTTTCGTGAGAAGGATCTCTAAAAATAAATGGAAAAGTAATTCACAGTTATCACGCAAGTATCGAGACCCACCGAGAATTCTCAATTCTCTTTCCAATGACTTTGGGTGTACAATAAAAAATTCTGTACCAAAATATCATCAGGTAGTCGGTACCATCTGATCTTTAGTAATAGTGTCTGCCTTCTAGCAAAATAATGTAGTTTCTACTACTTTTTTCATTATTGAAAAAATAGTTCATTGTTATAATATAAATAAACTAGAAACTACAATTGCAGGTGATGATAGTCGGAGTGGCATGAACATGTGAATATTCGCATCTAGAAATCATAATCAGGTTAAACGGCGAAAATTTTATATTGAAAATCAATTTTTTTCTACCTTTATTGGATATCTCGGTCAATTATGTAATGGTTTGCAACAGCGTTTATTTGATCCCATTTTCAATATTTTAAAGCAGCCATCCGTGCATAGTTGATCATACCCCAAGTCAGCAAAATCTACCTGTCAATTATATTTTACCCCATGTCCAGCATTTTAAAACAATCATCCGTGCATAGTTCATCACACTCCAAGTCGGCAAAATATACCTCGCAATTATATTTGACCCCATTTCCAATATTTGAAAAGAACCATCCGTACATAGACGAAAATACCCCAACTCGGCTCAATCTACTTCTCAATAATTATAATTGAACTCATTTTCAATATTTTGAAACAACCATCCGTGCATAGTTCATCATATCTCAATTCGGCAAAATCTACCTCTCAATTATATTTGACCCCATTTCCATTATTTTCAAATAACCGTCCGTGCATGGTTGACCATTCTCTAACTCTGCAAAATCTACCTCTCAATTGTATTTGGATAATTTCCCATTTTCATTATTTTAAAACAACCATCCGTGTATAATCCATCATACCCCAAGTCGGCCAAATCTACCTCTCAATTAAATTTGACTCCATTTTCAGTACATTGGGAATCATATTTAAGTAACTCCTATTGAAGACGGTCCCAGAATTTCAGCCCTCGACATTTTGTTGATGTGTGGACCGCAAGGCTAAACGAGCAGTGCTCAGTCATGCGTAACAAACAGTAAAGTAGTGACAAAGCGGAGTTGTTAGCATGCGTGCAAATCGAACAGAAATAGCTCAGACGGCCCTGACTGTTTACGTTCGGAGCTAGTGAATTTTGTGTTCAATTTAAGTGAAGGCACCTTCGGGCTATGTCCGAAGCCACACTTAAATGAGATTTCCAGTGTATTTTAAAAAAACGTATCGTTCATAGTTGACCATACTCCAGGTCGGCCAAATCTACCTTTAAATTATATTGGACCCCATTTCCAGTATTTTAAAACAACGTACCGTTCATAGATGACCATATTTCAAGTCAGCAAAATCTACCTCTTAATTATATGTGACTTCATTCACAGTATTTTAAAACAAACATCCGTGCATAGTTTTCCACACCATAAACTGGCTATGTAGTTTGATAAACTTGTTACTAATATGGCCATAAAAAAAACATATTTAGTGAAATGGTAAAGTTTAATTATATAATTATATTTATAAATACAAAATTAAAATTATATTGTGTTAAGTATAATTGTTATATTGTGTAAATGTTAATGTACGTAAGGAAGACACTCCTACAGTAGGTAATGCAATCTATAGACGATGATCTTTAATAAAAAAAAGACTAGATTTAGTATAATAATTTAATTTAATTAGTAGCAAAATAATTTTTTCCTAATTATATTTATGATTTTAATTAATGATATCTACTATAGGTTCTAGGGGTGTGAAAAAAAATATCCCGAACCGGGCGGGTCGCATAGGGTTTTTGTGCGGGCCGGGTCAGGTCGGGTTGACCCGCAGACCCGCATTCAACGCGCAATCAACCGCATTTACAAATTTTAGAATAATAATTATTTAAACAGCAATGAAATGAATTTTACTTAATTGGGATTACGTTATGCATTTTTACAAGCTTTTGTTTGAGTTAATTTCTGGTTATTTGTATATGTCAGGGTCAAATTTTTCATTCCAATTTTGACATACTTCCGCAGGTCCAATCGACATTAATGCCCTTTTGAGTTACAAACCTTGGAACTCATACACTTGTTTGACTGTCAATATAATAATAATAAAATAGTAATAAATAAGTCCATAAATCAAAGGCAAAAAAATACAATAACCACGAAGAAAGGAAAAACAAAACAAAATTAGGAATTAGTTTGATGGATTATTATGCATTGTGGACCTTTCCTGCTAATAAATAATACGCTTTTTGAATGATACAATTGAGCCGTTCTCGGCATAAGCTACTTAGGTCGACTTAAGCTGTTTTTGCTGGTGCCGTGTCATAATATTGGCCATTTCAAGAATACGATTTTTCTATCTCTTAACAAATTACTCAAATGAACTTGAAATCCTTTTGTTTTATTATTAAAATTGTATTTGGTACCATAAAATCATCATAAATTACAAATTTATAAACAATTTAAAAAGTTTTATACTATTTTATAATCTAGCAGGAGATATGAAGGGATGGGTTGGCGTCCAACGTCAGGATACACATACAGAAAGGATTGTCTATAAGTTTCGAGATCCAAGAAAGAATTATAAAAGGGAAAAATTAGTTAGCTTATGTGCAGAAAAGGGCCTGAATATTACAATTATATTATTAATATTATTTATTATGCTTGGTTTCGACATAAAATGATCCACATGCACACCTAGTGTTAAGGAAATAACCATAGTAGAATTGACTTCGTTATTGCGGATGAAAGACTAACAAGGGAGGTTAGGTTGGTGTCCGGCGCCGATTTTTTTGTTACTTAGCAAGTGAAAAGAAAATCCCAGACTATAAAAAAAAATATAGAAATTTTGGGAAAACGTTCATATTAAGGGTTTGAAATCACCCCTTCTACATTTTTGAGTCATTTAGTGTTTTAAGAAGTAATGTTTTTTTTTAAATTGTTTTTACACAAAATTGTTCTAATTGATGCTGTATTACAATATTAGCGTGAGTTGTAAAAACACTTACCCTCTAGAGTATCATCATTCAGAAAATCTACCCTTAGAATGCTTCGCTATATGACATATACGTAGTTTAAGATTGTGGACTTTGTTGCTGCAAACATCTTGTTTTGATATTATATTCTATTAAGAATCATCAGTGTTATTCTTAATAACCCCTAAATTACGTGTCAACCGCCCTTATAATATTATCAATGAATAAGAAGTATATTTATTAATATAACATTTCTGTAAGTAAAGGATTCCAATATTTGGTTTGGACAATCAATAATGATATAACTGATTTTTGTTAACGATGGCGCTTGTTCTTATATTAACAAACCCTTTTTATGTCAAACAAAAAATCAGTTATATTATTATTCATTGCCCAAACTAAATATTTTAATCCTTTACTTATAGAAATGTCATATTAATAAATATATTTCTTATTCATACATAATATTATAGGGGTGGATGACACGTAATTTAGGGGTTATTTGGAATAACACTGATGATTCTTAATAGAATTTAATATCAAATCAAGATGTTTGCAGCAACAAAGTCCAAACTCTTAAAATACATATATGACATATGGATAAGCATTCTAGGGGTAGATTTTCAAAATGATTATACTCTAGGGGGTAAGTGTTTTTACAACTTACGCTAATATTATTATACAGCATCAATTAGAACAATTTGGTGTAAAAACAATAAACAAAAAACAATGTTACCTCTTAAAACACTACAAAACTCAAACCTGTAGAAGGGGTGATTTCAACCCCTAAATGAGAACGTTTGCCCCAAATTTTTATATACTTTTTCATATTCAGGGATCCTCTTTTCACCTGCAAAGTAACAAAAAAATCGGCGTCAGACACCAACCTAACCCCCCTTGTAAGTAAAAGTAAAAGTAAAAGATACAAGAGTCATAAGGGGTTCTGAATGCAATACTGATCATTACCTTCGAGTCTCTGAAATAAACTTAGGGTGGTTATGGAGAAGAAAGAAAATGAAAAAAACGAAACAAACGCGAATCAAGATCGAAAATTTACAGAAACCGGAAGTGCGAATAGATTTTCAGAACGAGATGAACGAACGCTGCGTTACGGGATATCATTGTTAAAACTGTGACCGAAGTGTGTGGTACGGCGCAGCGCAGCGGTAGGAAGAAAGGCTGGTGATGTGTGGTGGAACGATGAAATTCAGGCAGCCCGGCAAGAAAAGAAAAAAGCATGCAACAGAACATAAAACATCACAGGTCTTAGCGATGAAGAGAGAAATAGACTTTAAAATGAATACAGAGACAAAAAGAGGAAAGTTAAACGACTAGTCAAGGAAAGTGGAGATAAAATCAAAACAGAAGAAGAGCAGAAAATACAAAACGACTTTGAAGGAAGCAAGAGACTGATATTTATATTTATGAAGGAAAATAAAAATACAGAGTTTATCAGCATGAGAAACAGCAAAGGTGAAATGCTATATAATACAGACGGGATAATAGACGCTTCAAAAGACTCTTTTAAAGAAATATTAGGAGATGAAGCTATAGAGCATCAGAACTGTGATATAGAACATAATACATCAGAAAACTCAATTGAAAAAATCTGTGTCACTGAGATTGAAGATCTAATCAAGAACTTGAAAAACGGTAAGGCTGCTGGTGTAGACAGTATTAGCGCTGAAATGTTCAAATACGGTGATGAGTACATACCTCACAGGCTGTGCGAATTGATAAATTTATTTACCGAGATAAGAGAAGCTCCAGATGACTAGAAAAAAGCGATTATCGTCCCAATATACAAAAGAAAAAGAGATAAAAGCAACTGCAGTAATAACAGAGGTACCAGCTTATTAAGTAGTCCTGTAAGTTAAATATACTCAAAAATACCTATTCGTAGGGTTTTGAAAATAACAGAAGAAAAGATATGGGAAGTCCAAAGTGGACTTATGCCAGGAAGATCATGCACAGATTATATAGTTAGTTTAAGACAGATCACAGAAAAAAGTTTGAGAGTACGAGTTTTAAAGAGTACGAAATCAATGCATGGCTCCTACAAGCACTAAAAACAATATATGCAGATAGTAAAGCGAATGAAAGGGTTAATGGGAAGCTGAGTGACTGGTTCGATATTATGCCAGGCGTGAAACAAGGATGCGTTATATCCTCATGGCTATTTATGAGACATATTTATGGATAAGTGTCTAAGAATGGCCCTCTTCGACGAAGAAGGTGTAGATCTCGAGACAGTGAGGGTACGTGGGTTAGCTTTCACAGAGGACAAGATTGTTATGGCAGAATCAATCAAGGTCTTAAAACGAATGTTGAGTAAACCGAATACAAGCATGAATAACATGAGCCTCCGAATTAACGTAAATAAAACAAAAATCATGGTGTTTGAAGGAAAAGGGTGAGAAAGCAATGTGCAACTTTGTCCTTAATGAGAGATTAGAACAAGTTAGTAAGGACGTATATCTGGGTAGCCTATTAACTAACGACTTTTATCGGTAGAGCAGGGTCCATTATTAGAAGTAAAAACATATAAAAAAAGCTAAAATAGCAGTACATAATTCTATATTTGTACCGACATGTAGCGAGACATGGATCTGTCAATAAAAGAACAAGAACTAAATTATCGCGATTGACATGAATTTCCTACACAAAATATGCGGGAAAAGACTGATGGACAAAGTGAAAAACGAAATAATCCTCAAAGAATGTGGTGCAAAAGAGACAATAGTTGAGATATGGGAAAGAAATCAGTTAAGATGGTTTGGACATGTTGAAAGAATGAAAGATGATCCACTAACGAAACAAGTCTATAAAGGTAAAGTAAATGGCAGTATGCCCAGAGGCAGACCGCGGAAATAATGGTTAGAATGTGTGAATGAGACCTTAATCTAAAGATACATAAGAAGACATAGAAACACGAGAGCTTACATGAAGAAATGCATGGACGTGAAGGAAGCTAGAGAAGTATGCCAGGACAGAAAAGTTTGGCGACAAATAGTTGGCCTGAGTGGGGAACCTCACGTAACAACCTTGTGAAGCTCTTCACTTGGGGTGATCGCTAGAGAGATTGATCAGCAGCCTGGGTTGGAGCACTGTTGCGGAACGAACGTTTCATTGAATAAAATGGCTTAATGGTATAATAATAATATAAGGGCCCATCGGCAGACAACAAACTCATCAACTGGAGTTGCTGTTAATATAAATTATTTCTAACAATTAAATAAAATGTTCAAAATGATTTTTATCTTTTTGTAATACATCTTTAATCATTCTAGCCAAACTCACAGTACAATTACCTCTGATTTTATTGGGGACTTCACTGGGGCCTAGGGCCCAATAAAAATTCTAACGGCTCTGGTTACTAACAATAAAACAATAATTTGGCTATTTATTACTGACCTGTATAATCTACGCGCAAAATATTTAATTTTTTTATAAAAGTGTTATCATAATAGTCTCTAAAGTGTTCTCTGCAAAAACAATTTTAAATCCTCCTTACGGAATTGTTTGTAAAAACATAATGGAATGATAAAATATTAATTTCCTATCCCGTTTTATAGAGAGATGATATTATTCGGAATACAAAAAATTTAAAAATCGATCACATTTACTCATAACGCCTTGGAATACTTGCGGAGAACGGCTAAATTTATCGGTTCTCTTTCAGAAGCTTCTAGTGACCCTTAAATTGAATTTATTATTTGAAGAAGAAATATGGTTAAAACCTTTTTTGCCTCGGAAGCTAATAAAATCAGGTCAAGCAGTTCAAGCGTGGGATTGCTCTTTAAACTGCGGAAAAAGCTACTCTGAAAGGTATACGAAATAATATTTAATTATTTAAAAAAACCAATAAAATTTAAATTTAACCAGTTTTTGAGAGAAACAAAGCTTCAGTGACAGAGCAGATTTTCTCTATATACTACTTAGACATCACTCATAAAAAGGATACGCAAGAATCGCGATACTGCAACAAGTTCTAAATCCGTCTGTAAGCTGAACAGACTTCAAGATTACCGGATTCTATTACAACGTCTAAAATGTTACCTTCATACTGCTTTATCTCCTTCCTAGTGCTCCTGTCATATCAAAAAGTATCCATCAAGCAATCACAGTATCACTTTTCCGGATAAAAGCCATTTTTCCAGCCGAAACATTTTATCTAAAAAAAATCCCTTTCAATAATATAAACCGTTTATCAAAAAGTGCCCTAACCGCTCAAATTTCGATTTCAAGAAATAATAAAAAAAGTGAATTCACCTAATTTTTAATTATTAATCAAATGGATACTTAAAAATAAAATCAATAAACTCTAAGGGGGTATGTCCGTAAAGCATGATTTGTGCCCTAACTTTGTACCTAGAGTGCCATTGTCAAAAATAGGTATTTACCATTTAGGAGGGACCTCTGCGAGGCTCCCAATTAATTGACGCGCACTCGCGAATCTTTTGTCGACTATTGTACGCAGTGTTGTAAACATTCAACCACGAACGCGTCGTATTTCAGGATGACGGAACACACCGAACAAAGAGTGTGCAGGAGATTTTGCCAAAAACTTGGCCCTTCACATTCCGAAACCATCGTTATGATTTGAAAAGTGTATATTGGTGAGTTTATGAGTGATACTAAGATTAAAGAGTGGTTTAGGCGATATAAAAGTGCTCAAACTTCAGTGGATAGTGAACTTCGCTCCGACAGGCCCGCAAGGACCAAAACACCTCAAAATGTAGAACGAGTGCGAGTGTCAATTAATAGAAGAGGCTGTTTTACATTGAGAGGGACAGATGAAGACTTCGGTATTACAAAAACTTTTGTTTCGGAAATTTTGAGCCAAGATTTGTGGATGAGCCGCATGGCTGAAAATTCGTTCCACGGCTCCTGACGAAAGGCCCTACCTTCGCAGTAGAAGACACCTGGATCCCCGAGAGAGAAGAAAGCGCGTCTGATTTGGAGAAACATCAAGGTATGCTCACTGTTTTCTTCGACCAGAAATGTGTTGTGCACTATGAAAACGCTGTCAAAGGTCAGACGGTAATCAAAGAGTATTATTAAGAACTTCTGAAGCGATTAGGTGATGGAGTAAGAAGAAAAAGGTCTGATTTGTGAAAAAGTGGCGACAGGGTCGATTATCACGACAATGCACCTAATCCATGCATCGCAGCTTATTTAGTCATTTCTGGTGAATCGCGATTTTACACAACATCAGTAGCCACCCTACAGTCCTGACCTAGTTCCATGTAATTTCTGGCTGTTCCTCAAATTGAAGTATCCTCTAAAAAATGATTTCAAGGCGAAAATGAAATAAAGCAAAATGCGCTGGAAAAAGGTTTTGGCTTTCAAAGGGGAGTTTTTTAAAGGAGATATCATCGCCATTTACCAAAATTACCTCTTAGTCCTGGTACAGTACAAGGACCGATACTCTGCGGAAAAAATTTTATCTCATTTGATTCTGTTTTGGCACTTTTGGAAAATACAATAGGATTAGTTTTTTTTTAATTCGTTGAACGCTTAACTGCCCAGGTGGAAAAGTTATATTTAGTTTATACATAGTGGACAAGACAATGATATTTTTTATTTGTTTGATAAAATTTTCTTTTTAAAACAAATGAAAAATATCAGTACATTGCCCGCTATATATAAACGATACATAACTGTTTTACCTGGGTCGGCTTAGCTAAAAGAAGTAACAAAAGTTAATGCTAATAAAAAATATTGTACTACATGATTGACTAGTTATATTAGAACCCTAATGTATGATATTAGCAACAGGTAGTCAACAAGTTAAATTTTAATACGTTTAATGAAATATTAGCATAACTAGATTGAAATCCATTCCTTAATTCATTGATAGTAATCCTAGCTTTTTCCTTCCTCTTTTTTTTTTGTAATTTAATCATGCCTTTGACACTGAAGCATGAAGGAAGACGAGAGAACCGCACAAGAAGCGGCGCCGGATGTTCACGTCGACGGATGAATATTAAAGTGTGAGATGTCCGGTAAATTAATTGCGTTACCGTCAGGATATTTTCTCGGCGAGGTCGTGGCTGTCTTTTACGAACCTGCCAAGGCTGCCAAGGTGACTACCGCGCTTCTACTTCTCTGAATATTCATCAATCTCGCTTTTACCCCTCAACTGAAAGCGTTAATTTCGCTAGAGTTCTAAGCAACTGAAAAACTGACATAAGTAGGTCGACTGATTCAAAATTTGTAATAAAGTACTGTTTTATAATTAATTCTTACGTTTACTGAGTTCATCGAATGAATCTAGTGGCGCAACTAACTTTCCTGTCTCTCTAACCTCAAAATCAAAGTAAAAAATATAGCGACTCAATATACCCTGTTTAGGGCGCCCAAAGAAAAGTGTGATTTTGAATTTTGCAAACGCTACACCCAAAAATTTCTTCCTTTGGGTGCAAAAAATGTGCCATATATTTTCTTTTTAAGATTTCGTAGCCTCAGGCAGAAACTCTTATATTATAATTCCAACATTCTTCAGCGATATGGAATGCAACCAAGATCTGATATAGGTGAGTGGACCT
>CAKNWT010193632.1:0-10088 GCA_932066315.1 Andricus coriarius
GGCCATGGTGTTTGCCGCATAGGGGGTAGTTTTTAGGGGTTGAAGCTGGGTGCACAAATTTGAACAAATAAGACGAAAATAATTAGCCCATAGAAAGTTGATTTTGGATAATGTCGGGGCCAGCGAAACGTTTCCCTGGCCCGGTCATGGTGTTTGCCGCATAGGGGGTAGTTTTTAGGGGTTGAAGCTAGTTGCACAAATTTGAACAAATTAAGACGAAAATAATAAGCCCATAGAAAGTTGATTTTGGATAATGTCGGGGCCAGCGAAACGTTTCTCTGTCCCGGCCATGGTGTTTGCTGCATGGGGGGTAGTTTTTAGGGGTTGAAGTTGGTTGCACAAAAATGAAAAAATTAAGACGAAAATAATATGCCCATAGAAAGTTGATTTTGGATAATGTCGGGGCCAGCGAAACGTTTCGCTGGCCCGGCCAGTGTTTTTTTGAGTTTTCAGGTACTTCCGTTGTTGCACAAATTCCAATTTCGGTTGTACAAATTTGAACAAATTCTGCACTAAATATTTTGCACAAAAAAAGTTGAATTTGCGTGGGTGGTTGGGCCAGCGAAATGGTCCTACAACATCCTGCTCATATGCGGCCTTCATTGGCTGGATACTGACCACGTCCTGCTCATCTCTCGCCTCTATTCGCTGGATATTGACAACATCCTGCTCATGTCTTCCCATCATTGTCGGGATATTGAATAAGTTCTACTTATGTTTTACCTTTATTCGCTAGATATTCTCAACATTCTGCTTATGCCTGGCCTTTATTGGCTGGATATTGACTAAGCCTTGCCCATGTCTTGAATTCATTGTCTAGATATTGAGAACATCCTGCTCATGTCTTGCCTTCATTGTCTGGATGTTCACTGACAAGGGGGGTTAGGTTGGTGTCCGACGCCGAGTTTTTTGTAACTTTGCAGATGAAAAGAGGATCCCAGACTATAAAAAAAATTAATTTTTCGCTCAATCGTTCATATTCAGGGGTGGAAATCACCCCTTCTATATTTTTGATACTTTTACTGTTTTAAAAGGTATCATTGTTTTTTCTTTTTTGTTTTTGCACAAAATTGTTCTAATGGATTCTATATTATTATATTATCTTTAGTTTTAAAAATATTTAGCCCCAAGAGTATGATAATTAAACAAATCTACCCCTATAGGATGCTTCGCCATATGACACATGGTTTAAGATTTTGGACTTTGTTGCTGCAAACATCTAGTTTTGATAATTAATTCTATTAAGAATTATCAGTCTTATTCGAAATAACCCCTAAATTATGTGCCATCCACCCCTTTAGTATTATCAATAAATAAAAAATTTAGTTACTAATATGACAGTTTTGTAAGTAATGAATTAAAATATTTAGTTTGGACAATCAATAATAATATAACTAATTATTTGTTAACGATGGCACATGTTCTTATATTAATAAACCCTTGTTATGTGAAAACTACCCCTCAAAAACTTTTTATGTTTTGTTTAGCAGGCGATTTTAATGACAATACATATATAACAGAACTATTTAAAGAATTTTTATTTAGGTTCAGGCACGTACATATTTCCATTGAAAATTTTACACACATACACGTACCCTTTCGAATATCGTCCCTCTAACCCTTATTGCTCAAGGCTTTCGACTTACAATATATCTTTTACGAAATAAAAAATAAATGGAAGAAACAAACAAAATGTTGCCTTCAGAATTTGTGTGAGACACAACTTATTATTTAGACCGTCAAATGAATAATTGTCAATTAGTTTGTTTTTACGTATGTCATACGGTCTCATTCAGATAATAATAACGCCAATATTAAAATTGGATCATTTTTTAATAATAAGATAAATTGTCGTTATTATTATCTAAATGATGCCGTATGACATACGTAAAAACAACCTAATTGACCAAATATTGACTGTTTACAAGTTGGGTGTCTGATATGATAAAAATATTATCATTTTGGCATTTCCAATAAAACTGTACAAATATAAAATTATCAGGAATGTATATAAGCCATTATCAGGCATGTATATAAAGCGAAAGAAAAGAACATTTGTTCAGTCACATTTGCTTCTTTTTCTATTGTGCGAAGTATTACTAATAAAATGAGAATCAATTCATTAAATATAATATCGTTATTGACAATAACGTTCAATAAGGAAAAACTTGGCTTCAGCCTTCAGAAGTAACACCTGAGGAGGTACATCTAAACGATGTAATAGAGTATATTATAATGAAAAATGTGTTTGAGTCCTCATTTATTATTGGAAAATTTAGTTGACTTACAATTTGCTCATGAGGATAGTCAAATTGACATACAACCGATTGAAGATGAAGAACAACAAGAAGAAAAGGATTATGGTGAAGTTCCTAGTTGTTTATATCAAGAGGAGAGAGTTAATTTCGACTATAAAAAAGAAGCTGTTGACTTTTGAAATTCTGGAAAGAAAAAACGGTTATCTTTTACAATCGTTCATCAAAGATTCAAGAAGCTTCGTTCAGAGCGACAATTAAGAAGATGGCAAGAACAAGTCAGAAGTGGTGGTGACCGAGAAGATAAACTATACAACGTTGCAAAATACACTTTCGACAATTTTATGAAGGCTATTAATTCAAAAATGACAGTTCACGATATAGATCTGCGAAGATAGGCTTTACAAAAGAAGCATGAATTGGACATGCCATGGTTTAACCCATTTTCTTCCTCTGTTGCGTATACGCAACGTTACTATTTAACAAATTCGTATGTTTTTCATACGAATTCCACTGTTTCGTTAAAAATATATACGTTTTGTAGAAAATTCATCTTTTTGCTTAAAAATTGAACATTATAGATAATTTTTTTTGGGAAAATGCAGGGAAATTGAGAAATGGAGGGATAACAGAGGAAGCAAATGGGTTAAAGCATCACGTTGGTGGGTATGGAAATTCAAGAAAATGAATAACGTTGTTTCTTGAAAAATCAAAAAATTTATATCTATATCATCTTTACATGACACTAGAGATACAGAACAACAATGTAATGTTTTTAAAAACAATGCAAAATCAGAAATTCTGAAGTATAGGGAAAGCAAAATTTTCAATTCCGATCAAAGTGGCTTTAATTTAGAATTACACAGTGGAAGAACTTTGAGCTTTAAAGGAACAAAAACTGTGGAAAATGTTGTTCAATCGGCTTCCTCCACCACGCATAGCTATACGATTCAGACAACCATATCTGCCGATGGAAGATTACTTTCACCCCTTTTTGTAGTTTTAAAGGAACCATCCGGAGAATTTGGACCAATAGTAAGCCAAGGGCTTTTTCAGGCAAACAATATTTATTTGCAAGCCTCTAAATCCGGTAAACTTTCTTCAGAATTACTGCCAATGTGGCTTCAAGATGTATTTTTCCCTAGCGTAGGAGAAAATTCTGTGTTATTGATAGATTCATGCAGTGGCCAGTGTGAACAAACCGTGCAAACTGCTATACCGGAAGGTAATTTTGATAACCGTGTAGAATTTTGTTTCAACGAAGATATTGAACCTTTTTGTGATATTTGCGGTGATGTTTCAGTAATAACATGTGCATGGTGCAAGAAGAGGTTGTGCCTAAAACACTTCTTCGATGAATATCATTACTGTGAAAACTTCGTGCCTTAAAAATCAAATGATATTGTTTCTTTTTAACTAATCTTTCGTTATTTAAAACAATTTTAGATTAAAATTAGAATTAGATTAGAATTTTATGCGCAATTTTGCAAATGGTCAAATTAACACACACTCATCATATCACACATTGATTTTGTATTTCGTAGAAGACATATTGTAAGTCGAAAGCCTTGAGCAATAAGGGTTAGAGGGACGATATCCGAAAGGGTACGTGTATGTGTGTACAATTTTCAATGGAAATATGTACGTGCCTGAACCTAAATAAAAATTCTTTAAACAGTTCTGTTATATATGTATTGTCATTAAAATCGCCTGCTAAATAAAACATAAAAAGTTTTTGAGGGCTAGTTTTCACATAACAAGGGTTTATCAATATAAGAACATGTGCCATCGTTAAGAAATAATTAGTTATATTATTATTGATTGTCCAAAATAAATATTTTAATTCATTACTTACAAAAATGTCATATTAATAACTAAATTCTTTTATTTATTGATAATACTAAAGGGGTGGATGGCACATAATTTAGGGGTATTTCGAATAAGACTGATAATTCTTAATAGAATTATTTATCAAAACTAGATGTTTGCAGCAACAAAGTCCAAAATCTTAAACTATGTGTCATATGGCGAAGCATCCTATAGGGGTAGTTTTTTTGAATTATCATACTATAGAGGGTAAGTATTTTTAAAACTCAAGATAATATTATAATATAGAATCCATTAGAACAATTTTGTGCAAAAACAAGAAAGAAAAAACAAGGATACCTTTTAAAACTTTAAAAGTATCAAAAATATAGAAGGGGTGATTTCCACCCCTAAATATGAACGATTGCCCAAAAAATTAATTTTTTTTATAGTCTGGGATCCTCTTTTCATCTGCAAAGTTACAAAAAAATCGGCGTCGGACACCAACCTAACCCCCTTTGAACATCCTATTCATGTTCTGCCGTCATTGGCTAGCTATTGGCAATTTTTTGTTCATGTCTTGCCTTCATTCGGTGGATATTGACTGAGTCTTGCTGATGTCCTTCCTTCATTGTCTGGATGTTGAAAATAGCTTGCTCATTTCTTGCCTTCATGTAACATTTATTCCCAGGTAAAAAAGTTATGTATAGTTCATATATAGTGGACAAAACACTGATATTTTTCATTTGTTTTATACAGAAAAATTTATAAAGCAAATGGAAAATATCATTGTCTTGTCCACTATAGGTATATGAATTATATACAACTATTTTACCTGGATTTACATGACGAAACTGAGACACACTCAAGATCTATAATGTAAAATTTTATTTGATCAAGGAAGCCCTTTTCAGCCCTTGATGAGATCTTAATTTTTATATGATGCCGGGATTGATTGTATCACTGGTTTCGGAGATATAGATGTTGCAGTGCCAGCTTCACACGTGAAACCAAAGCGCGCATCGTTTTTTAAATATTCAAAAGGACTGCTTGATTGGGCTTAGCATAGATCGACAGCCCTAAATAAGCTCTTAATTCAGGAAAAACCCCTGAATGAGATAAAATCAACAATTTTGAAGTTACAGATATGGCGGTGTTGTCTTCGTGTAAAGACTGCGCGCATCGTTTTTTGAAAACCAAAAGGACTACCAGATTGGGCCTAACATAGGTCGACAGCCCTAAGTGAGGCCTGGATTTCTAAACAACCCTGGATTTGAATACATGAACAGCTTCAAAGTCACAATTATGGCGGAGCTAGCTTCAGAGGCGTGGCTATTAAGCGGTATTGTGTGTGTAAGAGAGATAGAGAGTGAGGAGTGCATCCCATGCCTAACATCTCCCCTCTCCGACAAACAGCACATAACAAAAAGCATCATGCCGGCAGAAAAGTACGTGAACGATACGAACGTGCTATTGCACATAACTTAGCAGCCTCTGCTAAGCGATCACAGCTTCGAAATAAAATTACCGGAATTAGTCGAGGAATAAAACTCATTTCTAAAAGCTCAAAATAACAATTATGAAAGTTTGAATGACGTAATTCAGTGAATAGAAAATTATCTCGAAAATGACAATATTTAATAAATAATAGAAAGGATTTTTCCTGCCAATTAATAACCAATGGCTGATCAATTAAATTTTTTTAAGGTCCCCTTAAAAAAATCAGCTAGACGCGCAGGTACCAATTTACAGTCATAGCTAAACCCAAAACAGGCTGAGATCAAACCTCCTCCCGTGGTACAAAAATCAACCCTTGCAGCATCTCAAAATAAACAGGTAGTTTTTGTCAACTCTCCACCCATAGATCCCGCTTCAGAGTCATCGGTCTCCACCTATAAGGTGGCAGAAGAACTCACCTTGGACAAGACAAACAAAACGGATGGCCTCGCCATAAGGAAAGGTCTTTTAACCCTAAGTGGAAAGGTATTTACAAGTTGCCTGGCATAGAGAATTCAATCCCTGTCCGCCTTTCCAATACTCAGAACACCCTTTTCTATATCCATATTACTCGTACATGCCATACACTGATTGTGAAACAAAAAGAAACACGCAATTTTGTCACGGTCAGTATCTACCGTGCCTTCTGGCAGCAAGGATCAGAAGAACTAAAACTTCAATCTAGATCGTCAGCAGGACGCTCCGACTGAATAGAAAATTCCTCGGCATCCATGCTGATTGCCACGGAATTTCGCAATCCAAAGGCATCCTTCCTGGTCGATACAGGATTAGGGGTCAGTATGATAGAACTTCAAGTGCTACAAGAAAAAATCGTGATTACACCTAACAAACTTACTAAAATGTATGGAATAACCGAGCACTGTGTGAAGACTCTCAGCACTACAGTTGTTCTAAGTGTCCCGTTGGAATTCTGTGCCCTTTATCAAGACCCAGGACGGAATATATTTAGGTGAAGCCGCAGTCACAAGCCAAAACGGGAATTGTCATGTATTGGCAATCAACACTACAGAAGAGATAGTAGAGCTAGCTTGGTTCCACACTGATTTGGGTCAACCCGAATTGTCATACAGCCGAAAATATAATTTACCGCTAATGATAATCCCTGAGAAACCTGATGCCTGAGGAAAAAAAGTACCAGATTTTATCGATTGTAGGGCCCTTAACGACTAGTCATCAGCGATGCATACCCCTTGCCGTATATTACTAAAATACTGGACTATCTAGGGAAGGCACAGTACTTCTCTATTATTGACTTGGCAAGCGTATATCACAAAGTAGAAAAGCATTTCGTTGATAAAGCAAAAGTGGCCTTCTTAACCCCTCAAGGTAATTTTAGTACCTCCGAAAGCAAATGGGCATCAAAAATGCTTCAGCAACCCTTTAACGTATAATGGATGAAGTATTAAAGGAAAGCATGGCACGGAGGGCTTTATATATCGTTGCGACGTAGTACTGTTCTCAAAAATGCTAAATAAGCTACGACAAGGAGGAAAAGGATTGCCTCTCGGTACTGTATGGACTACAAAGTTTCCGGCCTAACCTTTACGGAAAGAAATTTGTATTAGCATGTGATTATCAGCCGGTCCCCTGGATACTATATGTTGAGGACCTGGGCGCCAGACTTTTTAAGTTGGGAATGAAATTGAAAACTATAGATTCACCCTCCAATGTAAGAAAAGGAAATTAAATCCTGGGTCGAGGTCCTCTCTCAAACTCCAGTGCTCGATAAGCAATCAACTTGCGTGTCAGATATGTCGGAATCAGATGAAGATCGCGAACATCCGATACTAAATGCTCATAAAAAAGTAAGCCTTTCGGCCGACGATGCTGTATCCTGAGCCAACCCCACTCGAGTCTTGCCTATACACAAGCGTTCCTCAACACTCGCTATATAGAAGAAGGAATCCAGTCTGAGCAAACGAACCCCACCCTGCGGAAGTATCCTCAACCCGTCGCGTAAGCTAAGAATAAACCGATCATCGTGAGATCCAGCCAGTTCAAATTTAGCAAAACGAAAACAGCTAATCTGCTCAAACCATTCGTAAATCTATTTACCAATGAATTCAAATAAAGTTCTATACTCTCGGAATGACTTTAGAGGAATCCGGGGCAGAGCGCAAGGCCAACTCTAAACCTAGACGACAGTTTCAGACCTCCTATTGGTTTCACGGCCTCTAATTTGGACGGGACCACAATTGCGTCAGGTCTACGCAATCGCAGAGAATTAGTTGATGACGAGTTCATGGTCAAGGCGAACAGCTTCCTAAAAGCCTTCGAAGAACATCAAAAATCAATGCATGAGGTCGAAACCTTAAATGAATCAGAATTCCGTTATTGATGAAATTTGTTCTCCTCAGATCAATGATTCTTTATCATGAAAATCACCCTTCACAAAGTCATTGTCTTCTGTAGCACAAGCAGCACGGTCAAAACCCTCTTCAAAGAAAACTAGTGAGGAGGAAGTGTTCAGTAGTCCAACAGGAGAAAAGCAAGAAGTTCAACCACGACGGTTACAACCTCCCAAAGCTGCCCGAGAGATAACATTTTCCTCGCCTATCTGAACACTCAGCCTTGAAGTACCCTACAAAGACCCAACTACAACGTAGCACAAAAAAGAAGGATGATTGAAAACCTATTAATATCCAACCCATTGACATATTGCCGTGACAATTAAGTCCATTTTATTTCAGCAGACTGCGAACCTACGAATTCGACCAGTAAGCTTTTGGTGGCTACCGAGCGTCTTTATCTATAAGGTTGCTGCACTAAGGAACCTTTGCCTCGCTTTTGAAACAGACAAGCATAAAACCTGCCGTATGGCAAACTCAGGAGACCTGCTTGGTTCGCTGCCTCAAGATAAAATACGCGAATCCTTGGCTCCTATTTTCCGGGGTGGTAACATCAAAGTCATCCTTTGTCACAAGAGTATAATACGAGGACACAAGAGCGTGACAAAAACGTACAGGCGCATCCGAGAACGATTCACATGGCCGGCATGCGGGACCGAATAAACAACTACATACGAAGTTATCGTAGTTGTCTGGAGAATAAACTTATGTGACCCAGCACACACGAGCCAATGGCGATTACCGATATACTATTTGGTGTGTTTGATAAGTGTAACTTGACACTGTAGCAAAACTCCCTACAACCCCAAAAAGAAACTCACACGTACTAAATATGCAGGATGATTTCCGCAAGTATCGCTTAGTGGAATCCGTTCCAGATGTCAGGACTACATCCATCGCATATACCGTTGCTACCCATCTATTCTCTCAGCACGGTGCTCCGAAGTGCATCCTAAGTCATCGAGGAGGATGCTTTGTGAGTAAAATAGTGCTGAAAGTGGAAAAACTCTTTAACGTAAAACAACTGACAACGTCCGGGTACTATCCCCAAACGAATGGATCCCTGGAGAGAAGCCATGTAGTCCTAACAGCTTATACAAAACATTACATGGATGATTATGACGACTGGGGCAGACTACTCCTCTTCGCCATGTTTGTGTATAACACGTCGCTCAATGAACATATGGCACATACTTGCGTGACCTATTCGTTTAAAAGGCTAGGACGCTAAATGCGAAAGTGAATGTTCTACTGCACGTGGTGAAATATGTGCGCAATGGAAAATTACGCTCGCGAATTCACGCTCCATATGAAGTTGTAGGACTAACCGATAATCAGAATGTAATTCTAAAAAGTAAAGATGGCTCGCGATTTATGATGATTAATGATGAGAAGAGATAAAAATTCAACTGTTTGTAACTGGCAGAAAAAAAAACTTTCCGCCGAAAAATCGCTGGCACCCACAACCCTTACTTTGACATACAACCAACCGGCACAATGACTTCAGGAGACTAGCAAGCATTAACTCCTGACGTACCAAAGATAAGGGCTCACGGAATACATTAATTGCCGTTACAAATTAATGAAATCAAGCCCAATACACAATGAAATGAATTTAAAAATCAATAAGCTACCAAATCTCATAAGATCAGGTCGAATTATTTTCCTACAAAATAATTCCGGGGTGGTGCATCGCTCAATTGATTTTTTTTTCTAAAAAAATGAATCTTAAAGAACCTTTATCCTAATAACTGAAAATAAATTCATGAAATGCACGGATCTTCAGAAATATCACCTTCGCAAGCGAGATCTTATTATCCAAGAGACGTCGTCCAGTAAAACTTACGAAAGTGAACTCCTCCTCTACCCAACACAAGATACGTGAAAAATCTGCGATATAAAAATTGCATACCATAGTGACCCGTACTGTATTAACATGAGGAGCTTAGCAGGATGGATTTACTCTCTCGATAGTGAGATACCAGTAGAAATAATATGTTCATTATAACTATAAATACGAATTCAATGATTAAAATTGGGAATAGTTCAACTAGCTCCAGGCTGTATCTTAAAAACAGGGTGCGAAATTCTAACTAGTCTCTCAGTCTACCGATATCCTACAGAATTAATTTACGAGCCAACTCTACATTTAGACATAGAC
>CAKNWT010193642.1:0-10925 GCA_932066315.1 Andricus coriarius
AAGATGGGGAAAATGTATAGCAAGCGAGGGAAAATACTTTGAATAAAGTTTATTTTATTTTCTGCAAAAAAAAACGACTTTCTTTTGCCTAAAAAACAGCGGATTTAAGCTTATACACCTGGTAAAGGTCGTCCCCTACATGTAAACATGTTTTTTTTTAACTAAAAAAAACTAGGAAATTTTCTTTTCACCAAAAGACACAATATGAGGGGGTGAGACTTTATAAAATCAGAAAAATAATATTCATATATTCAATATATAATATAGATATTGAAATAAAAAGTTTTAAAGAAAGAAAATGTAATTTTGTATGGATCCTTAAGGGTGAAATGGGGAAAAATGTATATTTTATGGGCACTATTTTTCATATATTTATAATAAAATTTTTTATATAATTTCCTACTTAAATTTTTATTTTACTTTCATAACATTTAGAAAAGAAAGTTACTGATTACTGTTTAGTGTCTTAAGGGGTGAGTTTTGGCAAAGTTGGAGGTAAATTACATTTTTTTTTTTTTTGTCACTCTTCGTACTACTCACATGGTAGTTTTACATCATTGATGTAAAGTTTTTAGGATTAATTTTTAAATTGCAAGGACTTACTGAATTTTTAACGCTTTGGGGTACCTTAAAGGTCGTCCCCTACATGTAAACATGTTTTTTTAAATCTCAAAAAACTAGGAAAATTTTTTTTTACCAAAAGACACAACATGAGGGGGTGAAACTTTAAACAATCAAAAAAATAATATTCATATATTCAATATATAATATATATTGTATATATTGAAATAAAAAGTTTGAAAGAAAGAAAATGTAATTTTTTATGGATCGTTAAGGGTGAAATGGGGAAAAATGTATATTTTATGGGCACTATTTTTGATGTATGTATGTATGTATGTATGTATGTACGTATGTATTTAATCTCTCCCATTTACGGGTTTGAGGGCCTCCGCTCCCTGTACATATATTTACATTTCATCCTCAATCTAACTTAACCGCTACTTATATTCTATTGTTTTGCCTTATTCATAATAATAACAATAGTCTTAATTTTATCAATGAGCGACCTTCCAGGGCTTCCGCTTCCTCTTACCATATAAGAATATATTTTCCACGATTTAAAATATGCTATTTACTGTCCTTCAATAGGATTTCCCGTTTGGCTCTGCCCTGTTCCCTTGCTTTCTCTTAATTCTTCCAATTTCTTCATCCACGTCACTCCCTGTCCATTAATATCCAAAATCCATCTTACACACTCATCCACACTCAACTGTCCATCTTCCTCTCCCGTACACCTCTCTAACACATGCGCCCATGACTCCATTTCGTATCCACATACTCTGCACAGATTGTCCTCTCCATCCATTTAATATCCATTTAATTCTATGTTCTGCCAATCCAAAGCCCCTTCTTGTATATCATAAACCCTCATCATGTTTTTACTCTCTTCCCCCCATTTCGAATTTCCTAAATTGCCTCTCGCCTCCTTATTCCGAACTTTGTCCAAGCAAACTTGTGCTATTCTACTCACCTCTCCCCTTTTTAGCTTCTCTTTAAGCCTCCATGCTCTCTTAATTTGTCTAGTTACCATTTTTCCCTTCCTAATTCTTCCCTTAACATGTATCCTGGGCAACTCCAACTAACCCCCATTACCCATCTCAGAAATCTCTCATGTATGCTTTCCACTTTCCTGTGTTCCTTCGATCCCCAGACCTCCACTCCCTAACACAACACCGCCCAAACCAACGCATCAAACAACCAAACCCTCATTCTCCAATCGTCATTGAACCTTCTCTTTCCTATACCCCATACTTGGCCCATTACTTTACCCGCACATTCGATTCTTTTTCTCACCTGCACCTCGTTTCCCCCTCCTGCCTCAAACAAAAAACCTAAGTAACAGAATTCCTCCACACTCTCCACTATTTGTCCGTTCAGCTTCCAAATGTAACCTATTTTGGCCTTTCTACTTCTAAAGCACATCACCTTGGTCTTCCCTACGTTCACCGTCAGTTCTTTTGTTCCCATATACTCTTCGAAAATTCTCATTATTAAGTTCATCCCCTTCTCATCGTCTGATAACAGAACTACGTCGTCCGCGTATGCTAGAGAGTATAGTTTGCTATTACGCAAAATCGTTCCCCCTTTCCCTTTCTCCTTTAGCTTCTCCTCTGAGTCTGCCAGCAGCATATTAAAGAGTAGCGGGCTCAACGGGCACCCTTGCCTTAGACCTCTTCCTGTCCAGACGACCTCCCCTTTCTTCCCCCCTATCTTCACCCTAATCCTGGTTTCAGTAAAAATTTCCTTTAACCTTTGTACCAACCCTTCCTCTATTCCCCTCTCTTTCATTGCCTGTCATATCACTTTTCTATTCACTGAGTCAAAAGCTGCTTTGAAATCTACGAACAAGGCAACTAATTTCCATCTGTTTCTCCCTAAATTTCTATTAACCAAATAGTTCAGTGGTAAATGTTATCTATTGTCCCCCACCCCTTTTCTAAATCCCGTCTGATTGTGTGGGATACTTTGTTTCTCTTCTATCTGACTCTATAATCTTTTTCATAGAATTTCTGCGTATATTTTATAACCCACTGGCATGAGAGAGATCCCTCTGTACTCCTCTACCTTCTTGCCCACCCCTTTCTTGACAAGCGGTACCACCAGCCCTGTCATCCACTCCTCCGGCCACCCTTCTCCTTTCCAGACCTTGTTGTAGATCTTCCACATCCCTTCCCTAACCCCTACTCCTCCATACTTCATCGCTTCGTTCTCCATACCATCCTCTCCTGTAGCCTTGTTTCTTTTTAGCCTATCTATTGCCTCATCCACTTCTTCTCTTGTTATTTCGTCCCCCTCCACCATTTCTTCCTGGATTATCCTTCTATTTTCCCCTTCGATCCTATTTTGTTCTCCCCCTAACAGACCCTTGAAATATTCCGTCCATTCATCCATTTCTATTTTTTCATTCACGCCCTTCCTTCCTCCTCTTTCTTTATTTATCACATCCCAAACCCTACCTTCTTTGATGGCTTTTTCTACTTCTTCCTTGTATTTCTCCTTTCCCTTTTGCTTTATCCCTTCCAGCATCCTCTCATGTTCTCTTTTTTTCCTGTTGTAATCTGTCCTCTCTATTTCTCCTTTCCTCCATTTTCTTACGCACTCTTTCATTCTCTCTTTACTCTTCCTACATTCGTCGTCCCACCAGCATCTTTTTCCCTCTTCTCTTTCTTCTTTTGCACCTATCTCATCCCTTACTTTCTCAATCGACCCTTTCAGCCTTTCAATTAACGAGTCTACTCCCTCCTCTTTTTCATACCTAACATTCTCCTTATCCATTTTTTGTTTAAAATCTTTTAATTTATCTACCTCCCAGACTCCCATTTTCGTTTTCCTTACTCTCCCTCTTTTCTTTCTCCATCTTCCACGCTTCCGGACACCACTTTTCAGTGTAGCTATAACCGGGAAGTGCTCGGACCCTATCTCATTTGCCACATTCATACTGCCTATCATATTCCTCATTCTTTCTTCCGCCAGGATGTAGTCTATCACTGTTTCTCCCTTACCTATGAAAGTGATCTCTCCTTTCTATCTCCTTTCATATTACCATTACATATAAACCATCCTGTTTCTCCTATTACGTCTTGTAACCTTCTCCCCTCTCGCTCTGTCTCCCTAAGTTTAGAGTTCCTTATATAGGCCTCCTTTTCTTCATCATAAGTCCCTCCCCCTTGATCGCCAGTCCAGGCATTCAAGTCACCTCCTATCAAAACCAATTCTTCCTTCTTTTCCTCCATCCACCTCCTTATTACTCTCCAGCCTTCCTCTTCCCCTCTTCTTCTATATACACAAACCATCGCTATTTTGACTTTTCCAATTAAAATCCTTCTTACCATTGTTCCATCCTTTTCCTCTCTGTCTTCCCCTGTTCTGCCTCTTACTGCCAATTCTTTCCTCATCCCTGATACCATGCCGCCCATCCCTCTGCCTTTGACATGTTCCTTTCTTGTTTCTTGCATTGTCCACACATAACCTTTAGGTAACATCCTTTTCATCCCCTTCCAGTCCTTCTCATCCGCCCAGGTTTCACTTATCAGAATCACATCCCATTTTTCCAACTCCCGCCAAAATCCTTCATTCTTATTCTTCAAGCCTGACACATTCCAGAAAGCTATTTTCACGTTTTTATCTTCCCTTCCCTCACCTATCCTCCTCACTTTTCTTCCGCCTTGCTGTTTGAAAACCCCTCTTCTTGATCTATAAGCTCTATTGCATCTTCCTTTTTTCTACCTTTCTCTACTCTTATTCCCTTTTTCCTTATTTCTTCTAGTTCTTCGTCCCAGAACCATTCCTCCCCATTTATCCATAATCTGTCTCTCCCTATCCATACCATGCGCCCGTTTTTCCTCTCTACCAATGCCCTCTGCTTTATTTGCCATCTCATTTCCTCTCCCTCCATGTCAGATCCTCTTCAATTCTTTCCCTTCTTCCTCTCAATACTTTTTTTTTCCTCCATAATTTTCTTTTTCTCCTCCTCACTCCCTATTTTCACTAGAAACATTCCTTCTTTCCCTTCATTCGTCCATCCTATTCTCTTAACTTCTTCTACCATTACCTGAATCCCAATATCTCTCAAAAGATTTTCGATCTCGGCTTCCCCTGTTTCACTCTCCACTTTCAATCCCTTAACTACTATGTTATTTTTCCTCTTCGCCCTTTCTTCCCCTTCCAATCTTCTTTCAATGTCATTCATTCTTTTCCTCAATCTTTCATTCTCATTTCGCAAGTTATCACTCCCTTTTGCTATTTCCGCACACTCTGTTTCCTTCCCCATATGATCATTCCTGATTTCTAAGTTGCTTAACCGTTCTTCTAACTGTTTTATCTCATTATTTCTCTGTTCGTCAACCTCTCTCTGTCTATTCTCGATGCTCTCTAGTTTACCCCATACCTTGTCTTTCTCCTCTTTCCATAGTTTATCCCACTCTTCCCACTTTTCTCTTACTTTTCTCACTTCCCCTCTTACGCATTTACTCGGCCTATTCATATCATCTAGTCTCCTCCTTGTTTCCTCTTTAAATCCTTTTATGAGGGCTTCTAATTTCTCAAACATCCCCCCATCCCCCTATCTCTTTCTGGTGTTTTTCTTTTAATTTTAACTTTCTTGCTTTCCTTGTCTCTTTCTGAATCATCGTCCCCTCTATCTTTTTTTCTTTTATCTTCCCCTTCACTACTAGTCGCGCTCACCTTTTTCTGCCATTCATCTAGACTCCTGTTTGAACCCGCGCTACCTAGCTTGTTGAGGCGCTGCAAGTTTGAGGGTCTCCCGCGTTTACGGCCCGTGCCTGGTTCATCTCTCGCTGCCATCCCCTCCCTTTTCGGTGTTTCGAACCTCTTATCGCCGCTGCTGACACTGTAGTCATCCGCGTTCCCCCCACTAGCCACGCTCTCAACTTCGTCACCTCTTGTTTCTTCTACAGCCTGCTGTTCTGTGCGATCGTCCAGTAGCTGTCGCCCTCTGGCGTCCATTTTTGGACTTCGTACCGTCGGCATCCTACCTTACCCAGCTCTCCGTGACTTTTCCCGCTCCTTACTCAGCTACCTCTTGCCCCCCTTGCCACGCAACTATATTTCCACTCCTAACCTCAAAAACTTAGCACGCTCCAATTTTTCTTTCACACAACTTACTTTTATCCTTTACACCTTTGCCTTCACTCACCCTTCTTCCCTTACACCTGATCTCAGCACTCACTACCCTTTCTGCATCCACACACGCTGATACCCTTCACCAAAGCCAAAAAACCAACACTTGACACAAAAGAGTTCTCTCACGATCGGTTTTTCATGGATTATTAAGGGTGACACGGGGAAAAATGTTTATTTTATGGGAACTATTTTTCATACTTGTATAATAAAATTTTTTATATAATTTTCCACTTAAATTTTTATTTTACTACCATAAAATACAGAAAAGACACTTAAAAATTACGTTTTAGTATATTAAGGGGTGAGTTTTGGCAAAGTTGGAGGTAAATAAAATTTTTTTTTAATTTTGTTGTCACTCTTCGTACTACTCACATGGTAGTTTTACATCATTGATGTAAAGTTTTTAGCATCAATTTTTAAATTTCAAGGACTTACTGAATTTTTAACGCTTAGGGGTACCTTAAAGGTCGTCCCCTACATGTAAACATGTTTTTTTAAATCTAAAAAAACTAGGAAAATTTTTGTTCACCAAAAGACACAACCTTAGGGGGTGAGACTTTAAAAAATCAGAAAAATAATATTCATATATTCAATCCTATAGATGAAAACTCGTAACCTCCATTGCAGTTTCATGGTGGGACCTTTCGTGGCAGTCGCCATTTTATGATTCATAGGGTGACCTCTATATTAAAATTAAAATCAACAGAAGTAAAAAAGTAAATTTCTAATTTTATCGATCGCTGATAATTATTTCGATTTATGTATTTTTACTATTACTTTCAGTGTAAGTTGTTATTAAAGATATTATAGCTTTGGTTGTTATGACTGACTTTCCCAATACATGGGGTACAGTAAAATGTATTTCAATAATTTTTCTACATTTCTAATCTAGTCGCAGATGTTCTTTTTTATCATGATATGCGCGTTATATTTCGGCCGATATTATTATATGTACTCTATTCTACTCGATTAGATTAGATGGTTGAAGGTTACTATTGAATTAAATGTATAGAAATGCAATTTCAAACCAAAAGAATATATATAGTACCGCCATTTGGTTTCGGTTTGGATTCCTTAGGAATTGAACCGAAGGGCCTATGACAAAGCCGCCGAACGCGTCCTCGGGTTGCGGATAGAGGGTCCCTGTACCAAGGGTTTCTGCTGAATATGGTTACAATAATTAATAAGCAGTCGCGGACAATTGTCCAGGGATGGTCCCGAAGCAATAACCCCTAAGCGGACGCGTGACAACCATGCCGAAAGCTGAATGGCACCTGGGTGAGGTGTCTCAAACGGTGACTCTGGGATACCGGGCGACCTCTCAGAGTATGCAGCCTTATCCTTGAATGAGGGGCTCTACAAGGACGGACGTAACCTTTTCCCTAGCTACTCGTGGGAACAACAATGACAACACCAAACATAGTTGTAGTAAGTGCGGTTCAAAACAATCGAACGCGCAGGGCTCCCGACAGTGGGTCAGACAACAATGCCGACTATCCTATAGTTG
The DNA here is from genome assembly GCA_932066315.1 of Andricus coriarius. Taxonomy (NCBI): domain Eukaryota; kingdom Metazoa; phylum Arthropoda; class Insecta; order Hymenoptera; family Cynipidae; genus Andricus; species Andricus coriarius. The sequence continues at coordinate 7,211 of CAKNWT010193642.1, forward strand.
GGGGAGCCAATCAAGACGAGGTTAATGCGATTGACCGGCAGAATCTCGTTACTTTTAAGTGGACGGATCGACTCAGGGACTTATTTAAAGGTTACATGGCGCGACTGCATACTCTGTGGTGCGAGAAACACCCAGAGCTCTCGCATTTTTCGCATCAACGTCTGCGAAACCGTGCCGAGGAACTCCGAAGAAGGGGTTATATAAGCGGAGCGCCTACTCAACCGCAGCCAAAAGAAGCCGGCAACAGAGGAAGAGAGGCGAAACTCAGACCAACCGTGAGCAGACATTCAATAGAGGAAGAGCGACGCTTCAGGACCCGGAGAGACATCAACATTCAGGTTTCTCTTAAGCCCAAAGATCTGGCTGAACTGGATGACGAGCTTCGTGGAGATTTTTCCAAAAAACCTGATCTCCGGACTATTATTTGTAGTGTGTATAATGCAGCCAGAGCTTTGGCAGATGCAAACCGTAAAACAAAATCAACGGTTGATCATAAGACCAAAAGATGAATGCATCAACTCAGCACAAAGATAGGCTGGGCTAGACAGTACGCGTCCCGCATTCAGTGTGTGATTGACTACATAATATCTGGCAGGACTTTCACTGCCAAGGTTCGACGGTTCGCACGCGAGCTGCGGATCTGTCATCACACACTCAACGAGTCAAAGCTACTGACCATCAGGCAGCACATTGTTGACAGAATACGAGTACTATCTAACGCTAGGAGAAGTCTAGAGCGGAGAGAGAGGTGAGTCAGAGAAAATCAACAGTTTTTGTCTGACCCATCTCGACTCTTCCTAGACCCTCCAGTTACTGTCGACCACCCGCCCACACCAGAAGAGGTCGAGGCATTTTTGAGAGAAGTCTACGAAGTCCAGCATCCACTGAAAGAACACTCGAAGAATATAAATAGCTTCAAGGAGCTGTGCAATGCCCTCATAACACCTCAGGAGGAATGCCCACCTATCACTGTCGGGGAGGTGAAACACGTATTAAGAGGCATGAAGAACTATTCCGCTCCGGTACCAGATGGTATCAAGACCTTCTGGTGGAAGAAGTTTCCTTCAACCCTTAAAGGGTTGAAGGAAGATCTAATATCTATAATTGGTATAATAAAAGTTAATTTAAATTTAAAATACCCCTTTTCCACTCATTAATTATTTATTAGCTGATTATTTTTTTGCACAATATTAAATTACATAAAGAACGATTTTTATTATTTTCATATTAACTAACATAAATAATTGATTCTTTACTTTAGGGTTATGTAACTGACTATTGGTTATAATTTATATCATTTATATGATCAAAGTTTATTTATTTTCAAAATACCTCTTTTACAATTATGTAATTTTTGTAAGTTTTCGTGATGTTGTAAAATGATTATCTGAATTCAATTTTCAAAATTATGTTTTAATTTTGTATGAAATTTATTTAAAAAGCTAATAACAATGAGAATTTTTTGGAAAATATAAAATGAACATTATTTAAATGTTTCAATGGGAATAATTCTTTATTGCTTTTCATGTTGGAAACTGATTAATTAATTATTAGCTGATTAGTGTTGTTTATTTATTTCAAGGTTATGTAGTTTAGTATTGGCCATAATTTGTAAAACTAAAGTTTATTTATATTTATCATATCTCTGTTGCAACTATATCGTTTTGATAAATGTTTGTGCTATTTTGGAATGAGTATCTCAATTCCATTCTCACAATTATATGTAAGTATGTTTTAATTTCTTCTGAAATTAACTATAAATGGTAATTATTATTACAATTTTCATAAAAATATAAAGTAAAATTTATTTGGATGTTTCAATGAAAATACTTGTTAATTAATTTTCACGTTGCAAACTCATTTTTTTGTTTTAAACAATATTTAACCACATAATTATTGATTTTTCTTTTTTCTTTTGAGTGGTAACAGGAATTGATTACTGACATTAAGGTGAAACGGTAACTTCCTCAAATCAGTTTCTGCGAAACCACTCGCAAAATAATGCATAAATTAAAATTTCGTTTTTTGCATTGTAAAAAGTAGACCGTTATCGATGGTGGACTTCTCTTGAAAATAAAATTTATTTAAATTTTTATTTTTTATTAACAAAACCTTAGATTATCTAATTATAACAATTTTTTATACGCAAAATAGAAGAAGTCCGCCATGCGGAAACTAATAATAAACATGATACGTGTAAAAAAATATTGATTTATTTATATATATAAACACAAGTTTGCAGAAACTGAAGCAAAATAAAGTAAGAAAAATGCTGCCGAAAACCGGTTTTTTAGTTCCTGGATTTGCCGCCAGTGGTCACTACGGGTCTATTCTTATTTCGCGGATCGTATATATAATTATTTTTATTTATTTATAAATTGATAACCTCGTACTGAATAGTTAAACAGTTTTTAATCAATTTTTTAATATATTTTTTTAATTATAAAAAGAAAAATCAAATTTTAACCGATTTTTGAGAAAACTGTAATGTCGGTAATGCTTGGGCACTACGCACCTCATCTCTGGCACTATTTCAGCGAGATAAAGCTTATGCCTTTGATGTATGTTTCGAAAACTATGTCACTATTATTATTGCATCATAACATTTTCGAATATATTAAACAACCCTCAGCTCTTTACATGAGGAAAATATTGAAAAATAATAATAAGCTAATTTTCCAATTTATGATCGATCAATTTTTGCACCAGGCTTCAGAAAAGAACACTTACTTAAATAAAAAAAATACTCAAAGAATAATGCGAACATTGCACTTTTTTTTTTAATTGTTAAACATTATACCCATTTTTGAGGTGAACTTCTTAAAAATAAATTATGTTGAAAACTACACATTTTATATGGACAAAATGTGAGTTATTTTTGGTAAATTTATTCATGGGCAGGTTTTCGTCAAAGAAAGTTTACATTCTGCTAAAATACTCAAAGAATAATACGAGAATCGCAATTTTGTTTATTGAATGTTTAACATTATATCCATTTTTGAGGTGGACTTCTCTTCAAATTAAATTATGTTGAAAACTGCACATTTTATATGGACAAAATGTGAGAGATTTTTGATCACTTTATCCATGGGCAGGTATTCGTAAAAGAAAGTTCACATTCTGCTAAAATACTCAAAGAATAATGCGAAAATCGCAATTTTGTTTATTGAATGTTTAACATTATATCCATTTTTGAGGTGGACTTCTCTTCAAATTAAATGATGTTGAAAACTGCACATTTTATATGGACAAAATGTGAGTGATTTTTGATCACTTTATCCATGGGCAGGTTTTCGTAAAAGAAAGTTTACATTCTGCTAAAATACTCAAAGAATAATGCGAAAATCGCAATTTTCTTTATTGAATGTTTAGCATTATATCCATTTTTGAGGTGGACTTCTCTTCAAATTAAATTATGTTGAAAACTGCACATTTTATATTAACAAAATGTGAGTGATTTTTTATCACTTTATCCATGGGCAGGTTTTCGTAAAAGAAAGTTTACATTCTGCTAAAATACTCAAAGAATAATACGAAAATCGCAATTTCGTTTATTGAATGTTTAACATTATATCTATTTTTGAGGTGGACTTCTCTTCAAATTAAATTATGTTGAAAACTGCACACTTTATATGGACAAAATGTGAGTGATTTTTGATCACTTTATCCATGGGCAGGTTTTCGTCAAAGAAAGTTTACATTCTGCTAAAATACT
>CAKNWT010193648.1:0-14005 GCA_932066315.1 Andricus coriarius
CGGTTTCGATTCCTTTGGAATAGAACTGAAGGGCTTATGACAAAGGCCACCGAACGCGTCCTCGGGTTGCGGATAGAGGGTCCCTGTACCAAGGGTTCCTGCATGAATATGGTTACAATAATTAATAAGCAACCGTGCCTAAAGCTGAATGGCACCTGGGTGAGGTGTATTAAACGGTGACTCTGAGATACCGGGCGACCTCTCAGAGTATGGAGCCTTATCCTTGCATGCGGGGCTCTACAAGGATGGACGAACCCTTTCCCTAGCTACTCGTGGGAACAACAATGACACCACCAAAACACCAAAAAGTTGTAAATGCGGCTCAAAATGATCGAACGCGCAGAGCACCAGAAAATGGATCGGCGAACAATGCAGATAATCCTTGAGTTCGGGGTGCTGAATATAATTTAGATGGAAACACGACGACGAACTGGCAAAACGCTCACATTGAGTGGACGAAGCAACTCAAGGATGACTTGCTAGACTGCTACGATGCCAGCATTATCCCTGTTCACCGAAGGTTATTGGCGCGTATGCATACTCTGTGGTGCCAAAAACACCCAGAGCTTCAGCAAGTTTCGATTCAATCGTTGCGAAATCAACGTGGCTACCTCTAGAAAAATGGATATGTACGTGGGGCGCTTCCCCAACCGCTGCTTGATCAAGCTGCAGCCGAAGATGAGGAAGCGACATCAAGACCAACCGGGGAAAGCAGGCACCTTCTGAGAAATGATCACGGTTTCAGGACAAGAAGGAACATTAACATGCAAGTTCATCTTCAGCTCCAAGATCTGGCTGAAATGGATGCCTCGCTTTGTGGAGAAATCTCGTAAGAATCAGACCTCTGTACCATCAATTTCTCAGTTTATGGTGCTGAGAGAGCTTTGGCTGATTCAAATCGAACGCTCAAACCTACGATGGATCAAAAGACCAAAAGTCGCTTACATCAACTGCACAAGAAGATTGGATGGGCAAGACAGCATGCATCCCGTGTTCAATGTGTGATTGACTACATAACATCTGGGAGACCGCTCACGGAAAGGGTTCGAAAGTTCGCCCAAGAGCTGGGGATCTTGAATCACACACTAAACAAGTCAAAGCTGCGGACAATCAAGCAACATATTGTTGACAAAATGCGGCTGTTATCTGACGCAAGGAGGAGAATACAGAAGGGGGAGAGATGGATCAGGGAAAATAAACAGTTTCTCGCTGACCCATCTCGCCTCTTCAATGATCACCCTGTTTCTGTCAAAAATCCACCCAAGCCCCACAAAGTAGAGACATTTTGAAGAGAGCTGTACAAGTTCCCGAAAACACTAAAGTTGAAAGAAAATACTGACAATATCATCCGCTTCAAGGAATTTTGCGACAACCTCATAAAATCGGAGGAGGAATGTCCATCAATCACTGCCGAAGAGGTTAAAAAAGCACTTAGAGGAACGAAGAACTTTTCCGGTGCTGGACCAGATCGTATCAAGAAATTCTGGTGGAAGAAGCTTACTTCTACCCACCAACATTTGGCCCGCATATTCACCTCATATTTAAAGTCAGAGACGCCCATTCCGCAGTGGCTGGTGTTAGGACGCACTATACTCCTACCGAAAAAACGCAACTTGTCCAACCCAGAGAATTACAGGCCGATAACTTGTTTGAAGACACTGTATAAGATCTTTACAGCTGTCCTAAACAACCGGATTGATCCGCGAATTAAGCCTGTGTGGCGTGAGATGTACGTACAACGTGGCTCCAAAAAAGGTGTAACAGGCTGTCGAGAGAACCTGCTAATTGACAGGTGTGTCTGCAAAGACGCTGCAGCCCACCAACGCGTCCTGTCAATGGCCTGGATTGACTACCGGAAAGCTTTCGATTCAACCTCTCATGGACTTATCATCTGTCTGTTGGAAAGCTTGAAGGTGCATCGACACATAGTGAGATGCATAGAGAGATTAATGCCTGTTTGGAAAACTAGATTTACTATCTCATCTGGAAATTATCGTGTGACAACAAACAACGTCACCTTCCAGAGGGGCGTCTTTCAGGGCGATACCATGAGCCCTTTGCTTTTTTGCATCACACTTCCGGCTCTATCTCTCGCACTACGAACTTCTTCTGGATACGTCTGTGGCGACACTAACCAGCGCGAGCATAAGGTCACTCATTTATTTTATATGGATGACCTGAAGCTCTATGCCACTGGTAAAGGCAAACTTCATACTGCCATAAATATCGTCGCGAAGTACACAGGAGAGATTGGGATGGACTTTGGATTGGATAAATGTGCCAAAATTAATCTAAAGAACGGAAAGATTGTTGGCGTTCCCGAGGACTCTGAGCTTGTGGATGTAAGTGTTATCAGACATCTTAACACTGGGGAGACCTATACATACCTGGGCGTGCCTCAAATCCGCATTCAGGACGTAGCATCAGTAAAGGAGTCTCTCCGAAGCAGATACAAGCATCTTCTTCGACAGATTTGGTCTTCCAATCTGTCTGCGTTGAACAAGATGTCTGCGACTAACATGCTTGTCGTCCCGGTTCTACTCTACTCGTTTGGGGTGGTTCAATGGACGAAGGACGAGCTTAAGGCCCTTGATGTCACCACACGTAAGATCATGCATATGCGTAAAAGCTTGCATATCAATTCGTCAGTTCCGTGATTATACATTTCACGCCGTCAAGGCGGATGCGGACTCCTGAATCTCCAGTGTCTTCATAACCGAATTGTTCTAAGTACAGCTTATATCGTAGCTAATGGCAGAGATCCTCTCCTAAAATGTTCAGGAACCACGAGATGATTGGCGCAGGATCGTTCCTTTATAAAGCCGCGGAGCAAGCGGCCGAGACCCTTGGCCTGAATTTCAACATCAGAAGTGAGGAAAGTGCATTGCTCCATCTAGATGCTTCACTTCTGAAAGCCGAAGTGAAGAAAGCAGAAGTTCAAAAATTCCATCCAGAGCTGCTCAACAATAAAATGCACGGAAATTTTCACAGAAGTGTACAAAATCAATCCTTGTCGAAAGAGCAAACTTTTGCTTTCCTCAGATCATCAGGGCTTAATTCAGGTTTCATTTTCACACGACAGGACGGTGTCATTTCCACCTTAGCATACCGTGACCGCATTTTATGTCAAGAAGTTCCCAGCGATAGGTGCAGAGCGTGTCATGCACACGTTGAGTACCTGGAACACATACTATCGGGGTGTCCCACCCACGCAGGAACGACGTACGTCTACAAACATAATGCGGCCCTAAGAGTCCTTTATTACCATCTTTGTTGCTCTTACGGTATTGGCCGCGACCATGCCCTGACGAACGCTCCGAGGGAGATAGTCAATTGTCCAAAACGAGAAGTGCCAAATTTTCTGGAACTACGATTTTCGGACAGCAGTGTCCGTTGCACACTCGAGGCCTGACATTGTTCTCCAAGACTTCGAGAAACGAACTATATTCGTGATCAAATTCTCGGCACCGTCCGAATACAACATCACTTTTAAGGAGAAAGAAAAGGAGGAGAGGTATCAAGGCTTTAAAAGGGAGCTGCAAAAGATGTACCCAAAATATTCGGTACAAGACACACGAGGGTTTCGCCGGCCTGTCGCTGTGATTTCATCGTGTCCTGTGACCACCCATCTCACGGTTGTGAGATGTGGCCATGAGTTTAATTTACCGCGGTCCTACTGGGAGTTGGTGTCATTTTTAGATGGCAGTTTCTCCTAGCGAGACCCTGCGGTAGTTTTTTAACCTTATTTTTTAATTATATATATGGGTAATTCTCCACATAAAGGTCACTTTTGCTTCCCCATGTAATATCAGGTGTATAAGTTTAAATCCGCTGTTTTTTATGCAAAAGAAAGTCGTTTTTTTGCAGAAAATAAAACAAACTTTATTCAAAGTATTTTCCCTCCCTTGCTATACATTTTCCCCATCTCTCTGGCAATTTGTGTATACCACGCCAAAAAAAGTATTTATCTTTCGATGCAAACCACTCGCCAAGCCATTTTCCGACGTCTTCGTACGAATCGAAGTGTTGTTCAGCGAGCGCGTGACCCATCGACGAAAACAGGTGGTAATCAGAAGGGGCCAGGTCTGGTGAATAAGCGGGATGAGGAAGCACCTCCCAGTTGAGTGTTTTCAAGCAGTTTTGGACCATTTTTGACGTGTGCGATGGGGCGTTGTCGTGAAAAAAAATCAGCTTCTCATGTCTTTCTTCATAATCCGGCCTTTTTGCACGCAAAGCACGGCGCAATTTGATTAGTTGTTGGTGGTAGCGGTGAGCATCGACAGTTTCACCAGGTTTTAATAGCTCATAGTAGACGACACCCTGCTGATCCCACCAAACGCACAGCATCGTCTTGCGTCCAAAGCGATTAGGTCTTGAGAAAGAAGTTGATGGTTGTCCGGGATCGACCCACGATTTTCTTCGTTTCGGATTCTCAAAATAACTCCACTTTTCGTCTCCAGTCACCACACGATGCAGAAACGACTTTCTTTTGTGTCTAGCAAGCAAGATTTCACATGTGTTTTGGCGCCGCTCCATCGGCCTATCGTTCAATTCATGGGGTACCCATTTTCCCATTTTTTGGATCTTTCCCATGGCATGTAAACGCATGGAAATGGCCGGTTGAGTAACACCTAAGTGTTCAGCAAGCATTTTTTGTGTTTGTGTATCGTCCTCATCCAAAAGAGCCTGTAATTCATGGTCCTCAACTTTTTTTGGGCCGATTTTCACGCTTTTTGTCACTCAAGTCAAAATGACCGTCTTTGAACCGACGAAACCAGTCTCTGCAAGTTGTTTCCGATAAAGCACTGTCACCATAGGCCTTCACAAGCATTCGATGTGATTCGGCAGCCGATTTCTTCAAATTGAAGCAAAAAAGTAGAGCTTCCCGCAAATGCTCCTTTTCTGGCACAAAACTAGACATGATTACTCAAGGAAAAATTTATGTTGTTGTATAAAAAAACTGAATATGTGCACTGATTTATGTAGCCAGGTGTCGAACTCACACAAAAAAAAGCATGACGTTTCTATTTTAGCTAAATATGTTCACTACCGCCATCTCTGAGCCAACAGCGGATTTAAGCTTATACACCTGGTATATTTGTGAATATTTGTTGAATTTGCTTTGTAATTTGGTAAAATTAATTGTTTTAATAACACGGGCCGAAAGCATAAGACCAACACAGATTTTTCTACCTGAAAAATATATTAAACAAGCATTAAATACTTGAAAAAATGCCCTTTCCTTGTTCTCCACCTACAAATTGCTAAGTTTGAGAAGGATTTTCGAAACCAAGGGTAATAAAATATGATTTTTCACTTGTACCTCTAAAAAGTATGTCTTAAAAACTATTATTCTTGCATATCGATTTTTATTTTGTCGCACTTAAAGATAAGAGAATCTGGAGTTGAAAAGTTTCCCCCTAATTTTTTTCCTGGAACGTGTAATGACAATATGATGAGTTTTTGACGATTTTTTTTTGTTATTTTGATCAGTATCAATGTAATTCTTCAATGAATAAGTCAAAGTAACACATCTGTGTATGAATCAATGGTAAAATTTAAAAGGTTTACCTTTAAACTAACATAAAACGTGTTAAACCTTAGCGTATTTTTATTATTTGTCATTACACGCTCCAGGTAAATTGGACACTTTTCGGGAAAATATATTAATTGTAACCTAAAAAATCTTTAAAGGGAGTCATAGTGAATAATGCCTCCAAAGGACTTTTTAATTTATTGTTTTGAACATGCACAATCAATGTTTTATTGTTGTTTGACATTACACGTCCTGTAATCGCACGTCTCAGAATTCAAACTCAGGGATGAAACGCAAATAGGTTAACCATGTGCCTTATGATTTTTTATTGAACAAAGTATCCTATTAACATTATTTTATTCTAAAATACTTAAGATTGTTAAGGAATGAAATATCTAATGCATTTTGGCATGAAGAAGTTCGAAGGTAATGATTAATAATAATTTAGGGTATCGTTCCATGAGCTGTGACTCGGGCCTGAGGTGTCAGTTTCAAATACGTGTATTTCAGTCTATTTGTGTGATGGAGTCTATTTTACTTAATTCATTATGCCATTAGGAGAAGAAAATATATTACTTAAATGTAGTTTTGAGCGAATTTTAAAACCTCGAACAAATTATAACCTTCAAAATGCGTTTTTTCTTCTTAGAACTGATTTTATTTCAAATCTGACATTTTATAGGTCAAGTTTATAAGACCAATGTAATTTACTTTAATATTTTTAGTTTTCATTCATTTTATTCTTCTGATCCTTTTATGAAATAATGTTAAAACATCCGAATTTTTTAAAAATGTTTACAGTACTTCATTTTATAGGTTATGTGTGTTTTGAAAAAGTAATATTTATGTAAATTTAGTATGATTTAAATGAACAAAAAAAAGGACAAAAACGTTAGCAAAGAAATAAAGAGACGTATGAAAAAAAATGTAAAAAAAAATGTAAGCCTTATTAAAGTAAAAGAACGTACTGTCATATGCGAGTATACGTGAAAGTATAAGTTATGTTTTGGGAGCGTCTATAATTTTTATAAATTATAGTGTTTTTTAACAAAAATTTATTAATAATTATGAAATGCTTTCTTGAATCTTAGAGTACTAGGGAGTTCATTCGTCCAGCGCATAACATTTGCATGCAGTAACCCAAAATACGGAAGGACAACCATTCGTGTAAAAACATTTTTTTAAAATTTTTAATCCAATATATTGGATAAACTATTTTGAGTTTAAAAATTCTATCATTATATTTGGATTCAGCGACCTAAAGACTTTAGGATGACCATTTTTATAAACTGGTGACTGTTTTGAAACTTTCGATCCGCAATATTGGATCAGCCATATTGAATTTGGAAATTCTGCTATAAAATTCGAAATCAGTGAACCGAAAAACTTTAGAATACTCATTTCTATAGAAATTGGTCCATAAATCCAAATTCTAAAAGAAAACCGATAACTCTGTCAAAAAATTGTTTAAAAAAATTGCAAAAAATATTTTCAAGCTCAAATATTTTAATTATTGCTTATTGTACCACCAATGAATAGGCGTGATACAAAAAAAACTTATTTCAGAATTTTTTTGCATAAAAAGTTGCTTCTATCAAAAGTGACCTTAACACAGAGAATCACGCATATATACCAGCTCAGTATAGACCTAATAGAAAAATGTCCTGTGTTCGCGCGTGCATGTTAAAGTGACAGATAATCGTAGAATTCACGAAACATTAAGTATTTTTCACTATTACAAGCTCAAAAATGGTTATTTCTGATCCAGATAAATGGTAAAAATGCATATTGTATTCACATACAGATTGTCCACGCTGTGGCTTACCAAAAAGTATGCAACCTGGCATACAATAATAGTTTGAAATATCGAATATCTTGTGAATTTTACGATTATCTGTACTTTAACATGAACGCGCGAACACAGAACATTTTCAGATAAGCGGTAAAAAATTAACTCTCTTAAAATGAACCAGTGAAATCTCTCTGATTTCCAGTGAACCCCTTGGTTGAAACAGCCAGAAGTGTGTCACTGACAATCAGTGATATTTCACTGGTTCTTTCAGTGGAATTCCGTCACTAAATTAGTCAGTGAGGTTCACTAGTTACGTAGTGCCAATAGTCATCTGGTGGTCAAACCCAAGTACATATGGTCCAGAGACAGTGTGGCAACCTAGCCGGATGCCGCCATTTGAAGCAGTGGTTATCTATAGTGTAGTATATATATACTATATATCATAATAGGCCCTACAAAATCGTGCCATATATTTCAAAATTCCAACAAACTTCTTAATACCCCATGCAAATTTTTCCAATACCTTACAATCAGTCAAATCCTTGTAAATTCCTAGACATTTTTTTAATCTTTTCAAAGAGCCCTTTTAAAAAGCCCTCAAATATATAGAATCGTTTGTTTTTTTTAAATTTGTGCTCGAAATGAAATCTACTTTCTCGTGAATAATTTCATGCAAAAAAAGCATTAAATACATTCACAAATCAAAATTAGATTCGCAAACTACCCCCTTTTCGGCTCATTAGAGATAGATAAATAACAAAGGAAAAAAGAGGAAGAATTGAATCATTTCAAATTACTGAAATCTTTTTAAAATACCTTAAGATATTTTAACAACTTTGAAATCTTTTGAAATGCCGTAAAGTTTGTAAATCTCTTTAAAGTACTTCGGAATCTTCTGAAGTACCCTGAAATATTTTTAATCATTTCAAATCCTATCAGGTCACCGAAATCAATTGAAAATTACAATACCCCATGCAAATTTTTTCAAATCTCGTGAAAATGCTTTAAAGTCTTCTTAAATACTCTACAATATTTCAAATCCTCTGAAACCAATGAAATATTCCTTATTCTCTTTTGAAATACTCTTATCGTTTTTAAATCCTTTGAAATCTTTTGAAATCAATTGAAACTTTTTAAAGCTCTTGAAAGTGCCTTAGAATCTTTCAAACCCATAAAATGATTTAAATCCTATAAGTGCCATTATATTACTGAAATCAATTAAAAAATTCTTAGGATCTTTCAAAATACCCTAAGATATTTAAAATCCTTCAAAATATTTTGGAATTTCTGGAATTTTTCTAAGCTCTTCATAATCCCTTGCAATTTATAAAAACACCCTAAAATATTTCCAATTCTTTGAAATTCTCTCAAATTATTGAAATAAAAAAAAATCTTCGATTCTTTAAAAATCACTTGAAACTTTTTTAAGCTTTCGAAAATGTCTTGGCAGCTTTTAAAATACTCTAAAAGTTCTCAAATCCTTTACAATTTTTTGAAAATCCTTTAAATTATTGAAATCTCTTCGAAATGCCTTGGAGTCTTTTCAAATTCCTTAAATATTTATTTGAAATATTTTTAAATTACTTGAAAGTTGAAACTTTTTAAGCTTTCGAAAATACCTTGGAATCTTATAAAATACGGAAAAATATTCCAATCCTCTGAAATAAATTAAATTACTGAAATCAATTGAAAACTTCTTGGAACCTTTTAGAATAATTTAAAAGTTTTAAAATCCTTAAAACTTTTTTTAAATTCCTTGAAACTTGTATTTTGCTATTAAATACCTCGACATTTTTTAAGATACTCAAAAATTCTTACAACATTTTTTAATCTCTTTAAAATCAAATTAAAAATTTAAAAACAGCCTAAAATATTGAAAAATCCTTTCAAATTCTTGAAAATGATTAAAATAAAAAAAATGCATTGGAGTCATCAAATATTTCAAACCTTTTAAAACTTTAAAAATCACTTAAAACATTTTAAAGCTTTCGAACATACCTTGGACTCTTTTACATTACTATAGAATATTTCAAAACCTCTGAAATCAATTAAATTACTGAAATCAAATGAGAAATCCTTGGAATCTTAAAGAAAACTCTAAAAGTTTTCAAATCCACTAATTTTTTTTTTAATTCCTTAAAATTGTTGAAATCTTTTAAAAATACCTTGGATTCTTTTGAAATATCCTTAAATATTCCTAATCTTTAAATATTTCTTGAAACTATTGAAATAAATACAAAATTCCTTGAAAAACATTCAAGCTGGACCAATCAGGAGCGCCATATAAGCAGTCGCGTGTGCGTGAGCGAAGGTCCAACGCAGCGTTAGCGAAGCGAGCGCAGAGGTGGGGTTAGCGACGGGAGAACACTACGCTGGATTCCCGCTCACGCACATACGACTGTTTATACGGCGCTCCTGATTGGTCCAGCTTAAATATTTTACAACTCAAAAACTTCAATTGATTTTTGGGAAAGGAAATTTCGAGTTATTATTTTGATTCTTATACAGCTATACAGGGTGTCCCAGACTCAAGTGTCCGAACTTATTTAGCTGTACAAAAATTTAAAAAATAAATTGAAAATCCCTCTTCCAAAAAAAGTTGAAGTTTTAGTTTTTGAGTTATTAAATTATTAAGCTAGACCAATCAGTTGCACGGTATAAACAGTCGCGCGTACGTGAACGTGAGTCCAGCGCAGTGTTGTTGAGCGAGGGGAGAACAGCAGTCACTACACTTCGTTGGGCTCCCGTTCACGTACGCACGGCTGTTTATACCGCGCTCCTGATTGGTCCAGCTTAAACATTTAATAACTCAAAAACTAAAACTTCAACTGATTTTTGGGAAAAGAATTTTATATTTATTTTTTAAATGTTTTTACAGCCATATAAGTCCGGACACTTGAGTCTGGGACACCCTGTATAAGTCCGGACACTTGAGTCTGGGACACCCTGTAGAACGAAAAATCATGACACGTTCCATCACTTTCTAACGCACTGATGCCTCGTGTCATACGCATATAGCAGGCGAAAATGAATAATCGTGACATGTTCCATTGCTTTCTAACCCACTGATGCCTCGTGTCACATGCATAGCAGGTGAAAAAGATATAATCGTGACAATCGAAATCGACAATATCCTTTCGAGGTTTTATATTAAGGATTATGTTGCTATAACTTTGTCCCGTCGCGTCACCTAAACACACTCAGCCATCTAACATTGTTAAAAAATTTCATTTTTGTCGGATATGGATTTCAATTCATTACAACGTAATATTTATATCAATAAAACATTAACAATTTGTAAATATTGAAAGTGCTTATTAGTCTACGAAATAATTATTCTTTATTATTTTAAATAATTAAAACGTTAGGCTTAATTATCATTTACGCAGTGAATAAATAATTAAAATAAATTGAACAAATTATTTATTATAAAATTTCATTGGAATATTATAAATACAATACGTAGCATTATACATATTATAATTATTATAAATTTAATATACATTTATTATAACTTTACTATATAATACAATTGAAAGAAAATGTTTTTAAACATTCCTTAAAAAAATCGTTGTTAAGAATACAGTATGTATATTAAGATTTCAATCATCTCCAATAATTATTGTTTATTATCTTAAATATGTAATAGTGTACATTTAATTATTACTTGAGAATTTATGCAATTATGTATTGTAATTTCCTAAATCTTTTATTCCAAAATTATAATTTTCTGAATTCACTTCCGTAATTTTTGTTAAAGTCCAAACCGTGTTTCTGTCTAGAAACTAGCTAAAATCTGAATTTATCAAATTAGTAAGGAAGTCCTAGATAATTCCAAGCAGCCCTGGATCAAGGGGGGGGGGCTAAGGGGGCTGCAGCCCCGGGCCTCGAGTGAAAGGGGGCCTCCAAATTATTGATTTGTAACTTTTTCCCCAGTTCGGAAAATGATAGCTAACAGAAAAATTGGATTCTATGATAAAAAAAAACCTATGGGAATTTTCTAAAATTTTATTTCATAAAAATATCTTCCCTGTCATAGAATTTTCGTCATTCAAATAAGCGCGCGGATTTGAAACAATCATATGGGTGGTGCAGATTCTGCGTGATTGAACGTGTGTCACTGATCAGAATACACTTTTTTTATCGTCTTTCCTCACATCGTCTCATGTCTTCGATTGGTAATAACGATACATTAACTTACTCCATACGAACTTGTAAGCGTATTTTGAGATATATGGGTACATACACAATATTTCTAAATATTAATCAGCAAATGCGACGCACATGCAAAGATGTATCTTTACAGACACGAGTGAGCCAAGAAAAGATTTCGCATGGTGTAAGTACGAATTTATTGCAGAAACAACTCATCCAGAACTGTTACCAAATTTTAAGTTTGTGCTACTATATTTTCCTCAAATATATGTGTCATTATCCGATTATTTGTAATCAGTGGCTCAAATCTCAAAATTTTTAGCTTTCGAAAGTTCTTGCTAAAAAATTGATTCAACGATGTCTACCCGCAAGTTTGAATCTGGTGCTTCCAAACGAAAAGCTCAGAAAATTAGAAAGGAGAACGAAGCAAAAATTAAAAAATTAACTAATTATTTTCCATTAAACAAAAGTAACACGAATGAAAATTCATTTCCCCAAGAAGAAATTGATGCAACATCAAATAACCCTTCTAATGTTAATTGCATGGATAGTGAAAGCATGGGCAGTAATAGCATGAAAAGTATGAGCATGAAAAGCATGGATTGTAATAGCGTGTGTACCCTTACAAACACAAACTCTGATCAAATCAATGACCCTACTCCAATTCTTAATAATGGTGACCCTATTATTGACACCAATTCCAAGAGCGATTTTCAAGGTATGTTCATTGATTTTTATAATATCACTCATCCGTTCCCGACATTCTTCTCACAGCGTGCGTGAACATTACATATGCATGCCTGATATTTGTACCTAATAATATTCTCATTTATAGCAAGTATATTAACAGAGTTGCAAATTAGTAAAGACCCAGCATTGTGGCCTGAAATGAGTGAGATCGTTCGAGAAAAATGCATGATATTGGAGCCAGGTTTTTTTCAGAATGTGGTTCGATTTCTCTCAATAAGAGGGCTTGAATTTAGAGGTAAACATGAAGTATTCGGTGTATTAGACAATGGCAACTATCTCGGAATTTTAGAACTTATAGCTAAATTCGATCCCGTTTTGAAAGCACATATTGAAAACTATGGTAATAAGGGCAGAGGAAGTGTGACGTACCAATCAAAAACGATTTGTGAGGAAATTATCACTCTAATGTCTAAAAAAGTTTTAAAGCACATTGTCGAACAGATCATAAGAGCAAAATATTTTTCTATTATTGCTGACTCGACTCCAGATCTTTCCCACGTCAACCAATTATCAATTGTAATATGTTATTGTCTGAACGGTAAAGTTTATGAACGATTGCTTACGTTCATCCCGATTCAAAGCCATACTGGTGAATCTCTTGCTTCGACAATACTATAGTTTTTAGAAAAAGAAAATATTGATATAACAAATCGCAGAGCACAAACATCCCAGATAGCAAACGTGCGGGGCATTTTACTCGCACGGCGTGCGAGGCACACGATGCGTGCAGGGTGCGAGGCACATGCGTCGCATTTTGTGAGGGGTACGCAATTGCGAGGCATAAGTCTCGCACTTTGTGATGAGCATGGTGTGCGACGCATAAGCTTCGCACACCAGACAACAATCGTGCGTCGAAAAACTATTTTGGAAATTAATTTTTATTTTTTAATATCTATTGATTAAAATATTAAAGTCAATATGAAAAAAATTATGGATTTTATTATTTTATCAAAGAGTTTTATGAAAATTTTCCCTCCAGTCACCGACGCCATGTCGATTTAACCTCAGTACCAGCGGACGGCCAACGGACCGATGTGCTGTGGTTACTTTATAAGTTTTCTCAGTACGCGATCCCGACGGATATTTCTTGAAAATTTACCAAATTTAATTATAGAAGAAATTCCAGTGATATTATTGCACTCTCTTTTCGTTTTATTTCTGTGGTAAGTAAATAAAAAATAATATAACCTCAATTCTATTGTTCCCACTAGGACATGAGAATGAAAACTATATAAAGACCATTTGACTTTGGCTCGAAAAATCATATTATTGTTATTATTCATGATTCAGTGCCAAGTTTAAATGGTATTTATCGAGTTATCATTTTTATTTCTGCAACGTAATGTAAAAATCATTTTACTCGCAGTACATGCTCGCATTTTACCCGCATACGTGCGACTCGCATGCCGTGCGAGACATATGCGACCACATGGAAGACACATCTGCGTGGTGATATGAACTCACGCAATGCGGCCTTATCCGCACGCATGCGACCCATAATGCTCGCACCGTGCAGGCATTTTGTTATCTGGGATATGACAATGCAGCTAACATGTCAGGAAAATATTCCGGATTGCAAGCTCGAATCAAAGATTTGAATGATTCGGCGTTTTATGTCCCATGCGTTGATCATTCATTGAATTTAGTTGGAGACTGTAGTGCAAAATCATGCTTGGAAGCAATCATTTTTTTTTTTCGGTTCTCCAAAGATTATATGCATTCTTTGTGGCTTCAACTCATCGGTGGGAAAGATTATTAAGAAGGAGAAAGTC
>CAKNWT010193657.1:0-13757 GCA_932066315.1 Andricus coriarius
ATTGTTCAGGGCGATCGGTCGAAGTCGACCGGACAGACGCGACTTTTAGGAGAGAGGGAAGACTCACGAAATCTTCCCTCTCCACTTACTATGCATTCTCACCCATATAGCGGCGCGGCTCACGGACAGTGTATGGATGAGACACGTAGATTGCAGTGTTGAGTGGTGGGAGGTGTTTCACGGGATCTCGAGCTCTCGAGCGAAAGCCCAATTTCTCATGTCTACCAACTCAATTATTAGCAATAATAATGCTCGGAAATTTTTGTCGATGGTTTCATTAAAAGGAGCAACTCAAAAACTATCGAAAGGTGTAAAAACCTCAATTTCGATATTTTTAGAGTAAGCCCCCTTTCTTCGGCGCACGTCACAAATGAGCACTACTATTGGTTGTTCCCTTTCTACATACCTCATTTGACGATTTTTGACGAAAACGGTCAAATGACCAGGCAGAGGCTTAATGCTAGATCTCTCTTGCCAAAGTTAAATTATAATATAGACCTAATTAACCTACAAAGTCTAGATATTATAGCTATCTCCGAGTTATAGTCCATAGAGAAATTCCCAGTTCGGCGGTGGCGATTAATGGCTTCAATATGCGAAGTCGAAATATTTTTTGAGAAAATTTATTAATCATAGAAAATGTCTGAGACTAAAAATGTTTATCTTTTGGCAATCATTCATATACTTATATAATTCTTTTTTATTATTTCAATAATAAAATAGAAATATATGGCAGCATAAAACAAGGTTACAAGGTGTAAAAAATGTTTGAAAATACTATTACTACATTTTTTAATCATTGAAAAAAAATATTATGCTTGCTTAAAGCAATATATTTAATTAAAAGGAATTAAAAAACAACATTGTTCAAAAGTTTATTAAGAATGTTTTTCATGTTAAAAAATAATAATTAAAAAATTGACAATTACACATATATGAAATAAAGAAAATCAAGAATGCAAGGAGAAACCAAACAAATATTTCTCATCCAACCACCGTGAATCGTTTTTCTTCTGATTTCGAAGTATTTTATATATAAAAACAAAATAATGTATCGATCACTTTTTGAAATAGGTAATATTCAATCTTGAGATCAATTTTTTCTACCCATTTTCAATCATTATTTAGAAACTGTTATTTTAAATTAAAAGCTAATTTGAAAAGTATCATAAAAGAATTAGATCTGTCGAAAACTGTGCATTTTCTGGAGGTTTTTAGTTACCAGAAAATTGTTTTTTGTCAATAAGGCTATTAAGGCGTTTTTGAACTTGACTGTTCTTTGTTTTTTATTTGTTTAAGATAGTTTTTAAATGATTTAAATCTTAAAATAAAGAGGTATGAGCACTTTGTGAAATAAGTGAAATTCAATTATTTGGTTCATGTATTCCATATTGTTGTTTTGGACAAGTTAATTCTCATTTAAAACTGACATAAATGAAAAAGTATAATAAATTATTGCATAAATTTAAAACTGCGCGTTTTATGGAAGTTTTTGTATATCAGATTATACGGATCAGTTTGGAAAAGCACTTACCGCAAAATTTTGTATTTTATTGGTTGGAGAAGCTGCGAAAATTTCAGATTATTCAACCATAACACATAAAGAAATTATAAGGAAAACTTTATCATTTATTATTTAAAATAAAATTATTAACTTTCTTGAAAAGAAATGGGCTTCTTTCTTCTAAGTTCTGAAGCTGAAATAGGAAGAATTAATTCAACATTAACGATCCATTCCTTGACGATTTAATAATTTGGTAGTGCTGTGGAATATAGTCTGCGTGAGGAAGGGACCATTTAGCGACTTTCCCCTAAGATTGCCGAATGGGGATGATGATTTGATAAGAGCCTTTGGTAGACTGTGCTAATATGACCTCTGAAGATGACATTATAATAAACGAGTTACGGTATTTTACTCTTAAATCTCTGTCTTTAATTATTTCAAGCCCTTTTAATCGCTCGACAAACTGTTACTATACAGTACTCTCAGCAAAAATCTTTCTCATAACTATTTATTCATCAAGGGGTTTTAACTTTTGAGAATTTTCTTCTTGAGAAAATTCAATAAGATTTTTGATGGTTACAAGTATGTGAAAAAAGAATCTAGAAAATTTTCAAGAAATTTGTCTATTTTACAGGATTTCGCAACATACGAGGAAAAATTAGAGCCCGTTTAAAATATATTTAGGATTTCTAGAAGATTGAAGAAATCTACAAATATTTATATTTGTGGTTGATTCTGCAGCAATCTATTCCAATTATGGCTATTTTCGAGTGAGAAAAATGTTCGCAAATCATTTGAAGTTTCAAAATAATTATAATCTCTTCAAAACTTATAAAATTCGTTAATATATTTTTAAAAGATTCAAATTTCCCGAAAATTTTTTCAAAGTTCTTCTTGAAAATTTTCAAAATTCTTCAAAAGCTTCTAAAGTTTTTGTTCAAAATATACAAATATCGACTTCTTGTTTAACATTTTTTTTAAATCATTTCAAGTTTTAAATTATTTTTTATTTTTAAAAAACTTGTGACTATACTTTAAACTTGCTCGATTTTTTAATTTTTACTGATAGCCGGTAGTGCGATGTTATGCGTCTGAGTAAATAATTACGAAAAAATAACGTAAAAAGTAAAAAAATGACATACTTCAGACCAAATAAAAATACCTCAATTTTTTTAAGAAGATCCTTTAATAATTCAACGTTTTGAGAGCCAAATGCTCTCCTGATCAGGAACGGTGATCCAAGTCAAATATCAGTCCTTAGAAAAAATTGGAAAAAAAAAATGTCGAAGTAGATGAAAAATTTCATGTTCTAAAATTCCATCTCAAGTGTTCTGTGAAGAAAATAATGAAATTTTAATGACGAGTAAGAAAAAAGCTATTTTTAATACATAACGAACCATATACAAAACAAAAGTGAGGTTGAGAAAAATTAAGAAATTGTAATTATTTACCTTTAGTTTTGATATTTTAATTGTTGATATATTAAAAAGTGATGAGGTCCAGTATCACGGACATATTACAAATTCTTTGAAAAAATTACTTTTTTCTCAAAGTTAGAAAGGAAGACAGAACAAACATCCTACACCGTGGCAAGGGTTAACATCATTCAGGGTTAACTTGATTTTAACCCTACCATGGAGCAGAACGTTTGTTCGGTCGTCCTTTTTAAATTAAAAAATAAGTCATTTTTTCAATGAATTTTTAATGTGTCCATGATACTGAAATTTGTAGATGTTTTTTGGTTGAACAACATTTGTTTTTATTTTTTTTTTCGTCTATTATGTCGTTATTCCAAAAATTTAATTTTTTATTTTTAATCTTATTTTTTACGATTAAAAGAAAATCTACTCATCTTATCTAAAAATTAATAATAAAAAATTTGTAGATCCTTTTAGGTTGAAAATTTTTTGTCTATTAATCCTGCTCTATGAGATTTTGGAAAATGAACGATGTTTTGTACTAAAGAAAAGATAAGTAGTGCGCGCGTAACGCGCGCAATGTTCTAATTACTAATGGATTAGTTGAAATTTTTAGTAATTTGGTTGTAGAAATCTACAAGTTGCTTTGTGAAAATATCAGAATTTATTTATGGCTGGATAATATATCAATTAGAAACAGTTTCTAGTAATAGGAAACGTGAAAAATAGACAAGTTTGATAAGAGAATGCAAGTGTGTAGCGTGTACATAGACCTCGTCATATCAGCCAACATACCGCATTTACAAGTTATATTGCTTTAAGCTGGACAAAAATGTATTATTTACACACCAAATCCAGTTTTCTTGACTTAAATTCAGTTTAAAATGATGAGTAAGCGAGCAAAACATGATAAGCCCATTTTTTAAAGAAACAAAGAATCATTCATGGTTTTAGTACTTTCAGTACTCGAGGAATGTGATTATTGGCCCTTGGTTCACAAAAAAAGTTATGTCCTATTAAAATTATGTTCTAAAAATGTCATAGCCTTTAAAATATATAATTTGAAATTCGTTTACTTTGTACTAGAGTGTTCAATATGCTATACAAAAACGTTTTAAATCCAAGCTAATAGATTCAATAATTCGATAATATTGGATAAACAGCTAGATGATTTCCTTTACATGATCCTATTTGAATTTTTCTTCTAGCTCTGGTGTCTTTGAGATACAGCATTTGTCTACTTCGTGAGCAATTCTCTTGAATGGATTTATCATATTTTGTTTGCTTACTTTTTAAATAATCCATTCTTTAAATAAATTTTATGTCCAATATAAAAAAGGTATGTATTTTAATTTTTTCCTCTTTACTTTCTTTTTCAGAGCTATGCAATTATTATTATTGTCAAAAGTCTGTATATCGTACAACGTCACATTTAAGTCGACCGTGTGTAATAAAGCTCAATCACATATTCCCCAACTCATCTTTTTTTTAGGTTTTGAACACAAAATTGTGTACATAAAGTGCAGGTGACAAAAATAGAGATTAGTCGACTCAGAAAAAAAGTTGTCTTGAAACAAAAGCATCGTGCTCTTGTCTGTTTTGTTTTGAACGTCGTGAGTATATTTCTTCACAAACAGAATTATTTGTCTGCAAGATAAGGTGAAGTTAGTAGCATAAGGAATATTTTTTCTGCAAAGATTCCTGTTGAGACAAATGAATATCCTCTCAACTTCAAATTTAAGAGGAAATTCCATTTACGTCAAGAAACATCCTTTTGACACAAGAAGACATTTCTCTGAGTGTATAAGTTCAAGTTGAGGAAGCCCTTAATTCAGGAAAACATGAATAAATTACGAATCCTTATTTTGCTTTTTATCTTTTTTATTTTGCACGAGTGTGAAATTCTTGATGCTGGACATACGGAACGCAAAATCAGCCAATTGTGTCTAACTCCTGCATGTAAAGAGGCTGGTATGTATAACTTTTTGTATATATATATTTTAAATCAAACCTTTTTGTGAGTGTCTAAATTGACAGTTTTGAGTTTTTATGCGGGACTAATATATTTAGCTTTGCTCTTTTTAGACTATGCATATGTTCTGAAATGAACCGGTAGTTGGTTATTTTACGTATAAAAACAAAACATATAACGCAGGCGTGAATGTTAAGCATCGCAGTTCAGGTTAATTGAGTCCGTAATTCCCATGTTGTGTATGAATTGAGTCCCGGAACGTAAACCTGATATATGAATTCAGTCTTATTTTCAAACCCCAACCACTGCCTACTTTTTGGGCCAATGTTTCAGGGTTATTGCAACATTCCAATTTCGAAATTTCCTGACTTTTTCCTGTCAAATTTGTCATTATCCCTGACCATTCTCAACTTTTTAAAGGATAAAAATAAGCTCACACCATGTGCGATTATTAATGTTAATGCAAAAAGGAAATTGTTTCTAAATACAATATTTAGAACACTTTTGGTGACAACAGTCACACAGAATTTTAGAAAGCTCTTCCAAAAATTACATAACACGTGCGTAAAATGCGTTAATTTTCAACCAAACATGGAATAGTTTAATTTTCAGTAAAACAAATTAATTTTCGACCAAAAAAAATATTATTTTCAACAAATTAAATAAATTTTCATCATAAGAAATTTTCTAACTAAACTGATAAAACATCAACAACAAAAATTAATCTTTAACAAAGTAGTTCTACTTTTAACTGAGTAGTGGAGTTGGGGGGGGGGGGGGGGGGCGGGCGGGGGGGAGGCCTTTTAACATTAAAGGTCAAAGCATCAACAACTGTAATTTGGTGATTGTCAATTCTCTTTTGTTAAAGCTTCTTCAGCTTTAACGAACACATTTCCAAGTGCTTCGCACTCGTTTGTGCCGAAGATGAGAAATTTTCTACATTTTGTTCACCTCTATTATATGATATGTATATTACATTTAATTCGGTAGCTCGGTCTGGGGCTGCTTATTCATAAAATGCAAAATATATTATTAGTTATTGTAGCTTGTGCCCTTTTTCCAAAAAGTTAATTTTTTATTTTTAATATATTTCTGTGAGAAGAGTTTAGAACTAATTTGTAGCTCTTTTTGGGTCAACAACTTTTGTATTTTCAATTTTTTTTCGTCTTTTGTGTTTTTTTGCAAAAATTTAATTTTTTAATTCTTAATCTTATTTTGTACGATTTAAAGCAAATCTACTCGTCCTATCGAATGTTTCTGACTATGTATGTATGCATACTCTTTAACTGTCGGAAACTCAAGGTAAAGTTCGTTAACCAGCTACTTCGAATACAAATTCAAAAATTAGAGCATTTTCACCATTTTCGAGACCATCTTTTTCAAGATTTATAAATTGCATGGACGGCTGTTTTTATTATTCCGATGGTAAAAAAATTTTTCTTGTCGACTTTTTTCGATAAAAATAAAATTAGCAGAGTTATAGATTTTTCAAAATTCAAAAAAACAAACGAAAATGTAAATTTTAAGCTAAGAAACGCATAACAAACTATGCAAGACACAAAAAAATATTAAAGCAAATTAGGCGCCCAACAAATATCTACTTTGATATGAATCACTTTTTGATAGGACGGGCAGTGCTCGCAAAGCGGGCACCTTGCATTACTGCGCATGCGTTGCATAAGGCGCTTCATTGGCTGCCGTTCGCGCGCTTAGTTGAAATGTTAAAAAATACCATTTTTAAATTTATTATTAATAATTAAAAATAATTATATTTTAACATTTTGAAATCGTACGTGGATGGTTTTTAATATATTTTGAGCATTAGGTTAGAAAATAAAATGAGTATTCAGTAAATAAAAAATATCATGTTATTTAATGAAATCTTTTTTTATTTTTTAAATTATTTGTACTGAATCATGCTTTTAAAATTTTATGTAATAATTGAAAAGGATCCGCAAATTTTATTACAGGTACGTTTTGAAATAACTAACATTTATTCATCGAGAAATCTTAATTCAAATTTTATAAAAGTTAAATATTAAATAGAAACTCAGTCGAATTTATTTTAAAACTTTCAACAAAGCATATTAAAAAAAATATAATTTTTTTTTAATCACCAGCACAGATGTCAAATTTATTTTTGATAATAAATCATGGACACTGTGAAATTCGAACATTCCCGACTAATAAAATTTCTGAGAAGAAAATTCCCAAATCATAAAATATCCGAACTAGGAATTTCCGAATTAAAAAATTCCCGAATTCAAACAATTAAACAATTTTTTTCAAAAAATATTATTTATTTATTTAAAATAAAAGAATCAAATATTTTTATCAAGGAAACAAATTTTATGAATGTTTAAAGTTTTAACAAAATTATTGTTTGAATTTCAAATAACAATAATCGAAAAAAGTGTTTTTCTAGATAAAAAATTTCATTTGAAAATGTGCATAGTATTTAAAAAAACTACGAAAAAAATCACAAAAATCGATTTTTTGAATTAAAAAAAATTAAAAAGAAACTTAGAGATAAATAAGTGATGAATTGAATCCTGTAAAGGCGTTTGATTGTTATTTTTAATTCAAAGAATAATGTTAAATAACCATTAACATTTAAAAAAATTTGTTTTTGACGAAAGTATTTCATTATTGTATTTTTAATAAATAATTAAATAATACCTATTAAAAAACTATTTTTTAAATTGTTTCGAATCGGGAATTTTCTAGTTCGGATATTTTATAATTTGACACTTTTCTGTCGGGAATTTCCCAACTCTTGATTTTTCAATTTCGGCAATTTTATAATTTCGGAAATTTCATTATTCGGGAATGTTCGAATCTTACAGTGTCAGGAATTTTATTTTTCTTAATTTTTCAGTCGTCCCTTAAAATCTTCGAAATTTTTTGTATTTTTCGCATCTTGAAAAGGAACTGAAAACCAGTTCGAAACGCGTCGATGATTTATTATCAAAAATAAATTTAACATCTGTGATGGTAATTGAACAAAAAATTATATTTGATTTAATATGCTTTCTTAAAATTTTTTAAATAAATTCGACTGAGTTTCTATTTAATATTTAACTTTTATAAAATTTGAATTACAATTTCTCGATGAATAAATGTCAGTTATTTCAAAACGTACCTGTAATAATATTTTTTATTTACTGAATACTCATTTTATTTTCTAACCTAATGCTCAAAATATATTGAAAACCATCCACGTACCACTTAAACATGTAAATTATAATTATTTTAAATTAATAATAATAAATTAAAAGAATTTTATTTTTTAACATTTCAAATCAGCGCGCGAACGGCAGCCAATGAAGCACCTTACGTAGAAAAAATTAAAAATTAAAATAAATGCTTGAACAAACGACACGGGCTACAAAGAAGAAATGAATAAACGAGAGTGAATTTTTTAGTTTTTGAAAATTCTACTTTTTAGCAGAAAAATAATTTTCCCAATTAAAAATGCATTTCCTTAGTTAAAAATTAAACTATTTTGTTACAAAATTTTATTTTTGTTGAAAATTAATTTTGTTCGCTGAAAATTTAACTATTCCATCTTTTCTCAACATTATTCTTTTTTGGTGAAACATTAATTTTTTATTGAAAATGTAACTCTTTTAACTAGAATTGTAACTATTCCGTTCTCGTTGGACAAGTTTGTAGTTGTTGTTTAAAATTCTACTATTTGGTCAAAAATTCAATTTTTGAAATGATTTTCAGAAAATTCGTCTTTTCACTTGAAACTTAAATATTTGTAATGGAATTTTCTGTAACTAAAAAAATTAATTTTTGACGAAATAGTTGAATTTTCAACAAAAATGATAATATTTGAAGCGAAGTAATTAAATAGAAAAAGCACTAAAATATAAATTTAAAAATTCAAGTAAAGATTCCTCAATTTACTTGAACATTTATTTTTTAGTTGAAAATTGAACTGTTTGGAAAAAATTAATATACTTTGCTGAAGAATTTGTTGTTTTTTAGTAAAAAATTATTAATTTTTTTGTTAAAAATTCTACAAACAATTATAATAAATATTATTATAATATTATTAAAATATTAATTATCATAATAATTACAGTTCTCGAATAATTTGAACTGATAAGAAATAACAAAAAGATAAAAGTAGGCCATAAGAAATAATGTCAGCTTCGATCCTAAAAATACGATGTTGTTTTGAAAAATATGGTGTTTATACACGAAAATGTGTTATCGTCGAAACTAAATTACCTTGTATCAAGAGAATATGGAACAAATGGTTTCCGTTTGAATATTTTTGGCAATGGATTAAATAAAATATTCAAATATAAAATAGTACATTGAATAAAAAATATTTTAATTGAATTGTATAATTCGAAAATTATTCTGTTTCTGCAATTTTATTTACAAAATTATTATATTTCAAATATTTTCTTTTTCGTGAGTTTTATTAATTCCATTAGTTAATTATTAATTTTATGGGACGACTGAATAATTCCGAGAAATGAATAATTCCCGAAAAAGAAAATATTTGAAACACGAAATTTCGGAAATTATAAAATTGCCAAAATATAAGAATTCCGAATTCGCAAATTCCCGAAAAATGAATTGCGCGACAGAAAATTGCCGAATTATAAAATAGGCGGCCCTGAGAAGTTCCCGACAATAGAAAATTTCAGAATTTAATAAATTAAAAAAAATTGTTTTTTAATTAACATTATTTAGTTTTGAAAAAGTAATTAAATATTTTATTCAAAGTAATTTTTTTAATGCTCAATATATTTTTATAAATTATCTTTCAAGTTTGAATTAACGATAATATTTAAAAATTTTCACAAATGAAGCTTCTGTTTTTGAATGTGAATAGAGGTTTTTTTTAAATTATTGCTCTTGTGACAAAAAAATTGTTCTTGTATTATTCTTCTGCATGGAAAAATATTATTTAAATTGTTGCTACTTCAAATTCAAATAATAATTTAAATAAAATACATTTAACATCCGAAAATTGTCATTGCGATAAAATACAATTTCTTTGAACGAAATACTTTTGATTCAATTACTTTTTTTGGATTAAAAAAAAATACATTTTAAAGTACTCTAGGAATCTTTGAACTAAGCAGAACGTGCATTTGGCAATTCAAGATCTTTTACTATCACGCGTTATAAATATTTTTAATTTTTTCATATTTTTTTAATTTTTCATTTTATGCCAAGCCCGATAATATTTTCGATCAATTTTTTTGTTCCATAAAATTTACAAATTATTTCTTAATAAATAACTTTTACTTTTTTTGGAAAAAAATATATTTTTTAGCCTTTAATTGGTATTCTTTTTTAAATCAAAGCAACATGTCTATATGAAAATAGGCCACATCTCCTCCAAAATCATGACGTATTTACAAAACTTTACAAGCTTCTAAATGGAACAAGAATTATTTATAAATTTAATCTCTGTAGCCTCACTTTATGCACATTAAAAACAATAAATTTCATACGTGTTGGACTCAATAGCATTCTTGCAATAAGAAAGTTAATATTGTAAAATAATATTGTCAAAAATGTTCATTTTTCCAGGTCATTAAATCACAGAAAAATATAACGTAAGGATAAAATTTAGAAAATTATTTTGAGACGCTCGA
This sequence comes from Andricus coriarius, assembly GCA_932066315.1. Taxonomy (NCBI): domain Eukaryota; kingdom Metazoa; phylum Arthropoda; class Insecta; order Hymenoptera; family Cynipidae; genus Andricus; species Andricus coriarius. The sequence continues at coordinate 10,525 of CAKNWT010193657.1, forward strand.
GGTTATTCAATCTTAAATATGATTGTTTTTAAGATAATATAAATATAATCTTTCAAAGTTTCTTGAGAAAATTTAAAAATATTTGTAGGAAAAATTTTGTTTAGCTTAGAACTTTTGTGGTTTAAACTGACTTGGGTTATTCTTAAAATGATCTTTAAATCTTCCCGATTGTTTTTTGACCATTTTGGCATTCTCTCAAAATGTTAAATTAATTCTGAAATTTTTTCAAAAAGTCTATGCATTTTTTCAAAGAATTAAAATTCTTCCTAAAATTCTTTCAACCAGAAAAAAATTACCTCGGATATTCTTTTAAGAGTTTAAATAACACTGGTCAACATTTGGTACAAGATTGATCACCAAACTTCATTGAGATATACAAGGGTTTTTGGGGTCGCTGATTTTTAATCCGAGGTCGGTTCACCTCTACCACGCCTGGTTCAAGGTCATTTCAAGATCAAAGTGAGAAAAACTGGGTAAATAAATCTGAAAAATATGTATATGGGTTTTTTTGGTCGTTGAGTCAGAATCTGGTGTTCGCTTAACCCTGTGAGGTGACTCAGAATTGATTTCATAAAGATTTTTTAACAAAATAGTTAGATCATCAACCAAACTTCAACCAAACTTCAACGAAACAATTGCGATCTTTATCCAAACAACATGCAACTTCCAGCAAAATAGAATTATTTTCAACTCAAAAAGACGAATTTTCATTAAAACAGTGGAGTTTTTAATTTAAAAAAACTGTTTAACAAAATTGTTGGATTTTCAACATTATAATAAAATTAACTTACACTTCAGTTTCTCGAAACATTGAAATCCCCTGACTTTCTGGAATTCCAAGGTATGATTAAAAATTTGTATTAGTTCTAATTTCAAAAATGTTCATGATTTATTTGTTTTCATATTTTGAGAAGGTTTTCTGCGATCCTGTTTTCAAACTAATTCTACGATACTTAAAATATTCCCCAACGACATGTACAGACTTTATTCTGCAGAAATTTCTCTTTTTCCAAAATAATATTTCTTTTCTTGACCTTGCCTTCGAAACCATATGCAATTGTAGCTTTGTAAGTTTATTTAAATTTCTAAAAATTGAATTATATTAGGATGAGCATTCAGCTAAGCTTAACATCACCTCACAGAACGCACTCAGGGAAATGAGCAGTGGAGAGGGAAATCCTCGTCATCCTCCCGGGACTCAATTCCAACACCACTACAAATTATACATGCAATGCGTCATAAATTAGTATTATAATTGATCGTCTAGAATTTGGACTTACAACCTAAATCTTATTTTCAGCTTCCATAATCCTACAGAACATGGATCGTAAGGTAGCGCCGTGCGATGGCTTTTACAAATTTGCCTGTGGTAATTTCACAAAAACCACAAGAATACCAAAAGATAAAATGTATGTCGATGCATCTACTTATATTGAAGAAAAAATTCAGCAGCAACTGAAAAGTAGCATGGAAGAGCCAATTCGTCCCAATGAACCAAGGTTCATTATACTAACGAAAAACTTTTACAAGGCTTGCATGAATACGGGTGAGCGAATTTTGAAATCTAAACTGTTATACAACAAAAATTTTTCGTATGAAAAGCTAATTCCTTTTCTTTCTATAGATGCAATTGAAAAAACTGGTTTTCGTACAATATTAGATGATTTTACAAAATTGGGTGGCTGGCCTGTCCTAAAAGGACCCTCCTGGAATGAGAAAAAATTTGATTGGAAACAGTTAATTTATGATATGAGGAAATCGGGATATGGAACTGATTACCTTTTCATGTTCAATGTTATGCCTGATAATGCAAACTCTTCGAAATTGGTTTTAGAAGTGCGTAATTATTTTCGAAGAGAACAATACAAATTTGGGATTCAATTAATTATTTTAATTAAAAAAATTACTTTCTCTAGATTGACCAACCATCCCTATCTGTTGATCGCCCAACTTTAGTAGAAGGATTCAAAAACAAGATCGTCAGTGCCTACTACAGTTTTATGGTTGACGTGGCCCATGATTTTGGTGCAAATAGGGCTGACGCTGAAAAAGAATTAAAGGAATCCCTTAACTTTGAAATAAAGCTGGCTAGTGTGAGTTTTTTTAAAATTGTGATCGACCTACGAAAAATCGGGGCATACAAGCCTATTGAAAATTCTCCTTCTACCAAAAATTTTTTATGTCTCCAGAAAATGTATTTGACTGAAAAAAATCAAGTTTCTTCATTCAAGTACACTTTCTTCAAACAAGAAACATTTTCTTGAATCATGAAAATATTTTATCACCCGTATCTGAACTAGTTCAAAACTAAAACCTTGACTCGGAAATTCATTTCATTTGGTGAGCAGATGTTTCCCTATTCTTGCCAGATTAAAAAAAAAATACAGAAAATTGTTTATGAGGGTACCATTTGATTTTCAAATTTCATTTTTTATGAAAATCGTTTTAAGGTGTGTATTAACATCCCTAAGGGTTCGATTTTTTGATAATTTTGAAATTAGAAAGTCAAATTCATTCCTGGAATTGAAAATCATTAACCTAACAACTTACGTATAACGCTTTTTTACATTATTCAGCTTTTAATACATGATTTACTCGAAATTTTGAAGATAAAAACTGATTTTTGCCAATTTTGAAAGATTTAAAGAGAATACAAACTTTTTCTTAAGATTCCTGAGGAAATTTGGAAGGATTTTTTATTTCGAAAACTCGATTTTAGGAAAAAATTGAAAAATATTTAAAAACATTAAAAATGATATCCTAAAATTTCGAAAAAGAGTGTAGAGTATTTTAAAGCAATAATTTTCAATTATGCAGGATTATAAAGATGTTAGAAAAAGTTTGGTCAGATTTAAGAGATATTTAGGAGTTCTGAAAACATCCGCAAATAATTTTAATATTAAAAAGATTTAAAAAAATTTCAAACATAGATTTTTTAATTTTGAAAGATTTAGGGAATATTCGAATCATTAAAAAAATATTTATAGGTTTTGACAAAATTTGAAAGATTAGTAAAAATTTAATTCAATGTGTAGATTTTTGAAGATTTTGAAATCAAATTTTGAAGATTTTTAAGGCTTTGAAGGGTTCTGAGATAATAAAAATAATTCCTAAGATTCATGGGAAAATTTAAAGTAATTTTTTCAGTTGAAAAATTTATATAAAGAGATTATTCAAAATGATTTTTAAAGATTTCAATAAATTTACAAAATTGTCAAAATCGAATCTAAAAG
>CAKNWT010193659.1:0-18326 GCA_932066315.1 Andricus coriarius
TTTAAATACGAATTCTGTACCATTAGTGACACTTTTTGAATTCAATTTTGTTGAATAAACACATTCTGGATTCCCTGGGGTATATTCAGATTAAATGTGTACTCATTTCGAGCAAACTCTAATCAAATTTGAAAAAAAAAACAATTAGGATAGAATAGCGATTACGTTGAATAAATTAAAAGTAGGAGTATACTTAAAGATTAACTTTAAGTTAGAAATATATTGTATGTGGGCGTCCGCATGAAAATATCCCTTATGTGCAGCTTTAATTTAGGAGATATTCGCGTTTTTCTAAGTTAAGGTCAAAATTATTATTATTGTGTTTAAGTGGGAGGTGATACTGGCACCTACGGAGAATTGATTGGAACTATACTTACATCCAGGCGGTAACCGGAAGTAGATGTATTTCATATTTAAAGAAAAAATGTAACATTTGTGCTTATGGCACTCTTCAAGTTTAGATGCGTTTTTCTCGAAAAACGGGATTTCGAAGTTCTAACTTCAAAAATACGCCGTTGACTTCTTTTTTAACCTAAAAAATTCATTTTGGGCCTAAACTACCGTGAATTTATCCACCTATATGCCCCTATACATAACTCCGTACCGCCTATAAGAGCCTTTTTTATGCGGGCGCCCACATATTATTATATTCACCAATAGACTTGATGATAACCGCAAAGAATACGAGAGTATACACAATCTTCATTTTTTCTAATTAGAGAAAACACTGATAATCCAAGAAGTTGATTAAAACTGTAACTGATCAAGATTCTAGTGCTTCATTGGATTTTATAATACATATATTCGATATTCGTTATCTCATATGTTATGTGTATGCGTCACGCTTGTCCTTCTCAGATATTTACATTTCATTAGTACCAGGATCAAGTAATAAAATGTAGTTATTAAATTCGTGAAAAGTTATTATCACGGCTATAACCGACCGTTCAAAGCTTTGAAAGAGAAATATTATTTTTTCAAGATATGTTAAAAGAATTGGAAAAATTAATTTCGTTCTTTCGCATTGTCGACGAATAACATTTTTTATCAAATTTTCTAGAAATTAATCAGGGAAAACGAATTTGGCTTAAGACAAAAAAAAACATGATAAATTAATCTTTGACATCTGCTCACATTATATTTGAATTTTCATTCTAAATTCTCACATGTTTTATCGTCTTCTTTTGAAATCCGCCCAGAAAATCTGAACCTTTTTATTTTTCCTTCTTTTTTGTTTAATTTGTACTTTTATAGGTAAGACACGCTAGGAGTTTCATGTGGGCCAAATCATTTTTGTGACGATATTTTTTATTCTCGAAAAACTACATTTTTGAATTTTTTCATAAACAGCGATAGATTTGAGAATATTCTAAGAAAAAGCTTTTTTCACTTCAAATAATTCTACAGAAAATACCTATTACTAATTTTTTGGCATATAAGATTCAGCTGACCGTTTCAGTTGGCTCCTGATACTTAGAAAAATATTTGTTCAATATGAAATTTCAAAAACTGCATTCTTATACGAAATTGTATGGCGCATATATCTTTCGAAGTTGCGTCTTGTGCCATTTTTTAAATAAACGGAAAAACTGTATTTTTGTAAGAAGGAAATATGTCAAGAAATTTGACTTTATCTCAAAATGCACAAAACGAATAATCCTTTTTATGGAAAAAATTTGATAATTTTGTCGTCAAGCATAATCGAAACAGGGTTAGAAAATTTGCATTCGCTTCGTCTGTTTAAGCAATTTCAAGTGAGTGATAACTTTAAACGGGAAAAATTTTTTTTAGGTTATAAAAAGGTTTGTTGCAAAATTTTACTTTAATCTATTCAACCGCTTGAAAATGACGACTACCTCCTCTGGACAGTAGAAAAGTCGAAATAAAACATCATTTGAGTCATGTTGTCGAATGGAAAGAAACATCTTGAGGTTTTTGATCAGGAGAAACATCAACATCCAGGTTTCGCTTAAGTCCAAAGATCTGTCTCATCTGGACAACGCGCTTTGTGGAGATTTCGTCAAAGAATACGACCTCTGGACTATCAATTGTGGTGTGTATGATGTAGCGAGAACTTTGGTGAATGCAAACCGTAAAACAAAACCAACGGCTGATCATAAAACCAAAGGCGCATGCATTCATTCACCGCAAAGATAGGCTGGACAAGAAAGTTCGCGTCCCTCATTCAGTATGTGATTGACAACATTATATCTGGCAGGAAGCTCACTGCCAGGCTCTGCCAGTTTGCGCGCGAACTATGGGTCCGTCATCACACTTTCAACAAGTCAAAGCTTTTGATCATAAGGCAGCACATTTTTGATAGAATACGGGTACTATCTGACGCAAGGAGAAGTCTAGAATGGAGTGAAAGGTTGATCAGAGAGAATAAACAGACTCTGACTTATCTCGACTCGTCCTAAACCCAAAAATCACTGTGAAGGACCTGCTCAAACCAGAAGAGGTTGAGGCGTTCTTGCAGAAAAGTCTACTAAGCCCAGAATCCACTGAATGAAGATTGTCCACCTATTACTAACGAAGAGGTGAAAAAATATTAAGAGGCATAAAGAACTCTTCCGCTGCGGCACCAGGTAGTAAACTGCTCCTCCCTATGACAGGGAACTTGTCTGACCCTAGGGATTACAGGCTAATAACATGTCTGAATACGCTGTATACGATCTTCACAGCTATCCTGAATGATAAGATTGTTCGGACAATCGGACCTGTGTGGTAAGAGATATACAAACAACGTCGCTCAAAGGAGGGCGTAGCAGGACGTCGAGAGAGCCTGCTCATCGATAGGTGCGTATTCGAAGACACAGCATATTACCAGCTCTGCCCTTCAAAAGCCTGGATTAACTACCGGAAAGCTTTCGATTCACTATTTCATCTGGAGAAAAACTTCTGAAAAGTACACTCGGGAAATCGCAATGCAATTTGCGTTGGAAAAAGATTCGCCACGATTCATTTTAACCGAAGACCTCTTACTAGCGTGTTCGAAAACCCTGAGCTCGTCGACGGAAATGCTATTCAACACCTTGGTGCTAGAAAGACCTATCCAAAGCCTCGGCGTGCCACAGAGACGAATTTAGGACGTGAAATCGATAATAGATGCACTCTGATGGAGATACAAAAGTCATAATTGACCGATTCGGTCTTCCGAACTGTCGGCAAGGAACAAGGTATCTGCAACGAACATACTTGCCGTCCTGGTACTGCTATATGCATTTGGAATGGTCTCATAGACGATGGACGGACATTTGAAAAGTCATTTCGAAGATATTCAGGGATTTCACAAATTTAAAAGGATTTCAAGAGAACTTTAGGGAATAAACTTAATTTATTTTCAAGGGATTTCGAGATATTTCTACAGATTTCTAACATTTTTATTATAGGAAAATCATTATAAGCCTATTTCGATTTTCCTATAGTATTTTTTGTATCACTATAATAGTAAATATAATTATAAATAATGTATTATATAATATATGCATCTTTGTGGAAGCCCCCCTCCACCGCCACGGTCATAAACTTAAGGCCCACACACTTATTATGTAACAATCTCAGGCCTGGACAAACCACTATAAGCCAGAAATGATTTGCCGCATCAAATATTTTCGTAAGAGAATGAAAAGCATTTCATTTATCTGGTTACAAAAAAGAAGGCCTGAGGAATTCACGAAAGATTGAAGCCATACTTGTGACATTTAGTTCTAACTTCGGATCACAAATAACATTATATTTTAATCTTAAATATTCATCAAACAAATTAATGGTGTGAAGGAGAGCCGCCTATAATTACTGTTTTAAAATTTCTTGAGATTAGGTTATCCTTGGATAAAGGAGTTGCCTGAATTTCGTCTCGAGTCATATCTTGAATCGCGCCACTGTCCATGTTTATTTTCACTCGTTTTGCTGTCTCATATGGAGTCTTAAGATGTTTCAATGTATATATTCCACGAAGAACGGCATTATTTTTATCAAGCATTGCAAGAACGTCACCATTGAACGTTGATAATACAATTTTTTCTTTAGTTGGCATTGACAGATATCAATGACCTTTTCCTCTCAATTTAATTAATTTATTGCGAGGAAAAGTGTATTTTCGAATTTCGAAAGTCAGGTTTGGATAATTGTTGGGAATAAGCCGAACAGATCCAACTTGAGCAAGTTCATATCCAAGTACGCGTAAAGAAGAAGGCCTGGCAGCAGAAGACCTAAAATTGACTTCAAGAGATGAATCAACAGAAGGAGACCTGCATCTGACACGAAAAGAAGGCATAACAAGAAGAGGTGACCTGCTGGGCAGTTTAGGAGAATGATGCTTGTCAGGAGACTTTGAAGGTCCGGAGCGAGGAACACACGGAACAGGTTCACCATTAGGTAAATACTCGAATAGTAAAGGCAATTCTGCAACATGAAACATAGGATTGAAATTTTCTTGATTATTCTCTCCCGGTACATTTTTCTCTTCTAGCATATTTTTCTCTTTTGAAGAGAGAAGCACCTAACTTAATTTCTTCAATAAGAATCGCAGGATTTCCTAGAGGAAAAGTACCGAAGCACCGGCATAACTAAAGAAACGTACTCTTGTTGACCAAATCAGGTTAGGTACTCAACAAGTGGGTAGTTTAATTTTGTATGGCATCTTCTTTTGACGGGGATGTATTTTTAACCCTTAAAGGACACTTGCGGTCACTCAACGGTTTTCACGATTTTTTTTCTCGATATTCTACGTTTTTTTCAAGTATTTTTTTCAAATATTAGTTTAATTAACACTGAGTCCTTGTCAATATTTTATCCTATTTAGTATTGCTGCAACATCACTCATGATCTTTTTTCAGCCAAAAATATCGCTTGCTTTATTTGAAGGTGGGTCCTCAAGGGTTAAGCTTTTTGGAAATAAACCAAGAATTCTTTGCAATTCTTGAGACTACCGCCGACTAAGAAATTACGTTGGATGTCAAATATGTTGAAAAGTCAACTGTTATATTGTTGCCAGAAAATTAATATCTTGGTCGACACTTTTATTATTTGATTGAAAATTTTATTGCTTTGTTAGAAAAATTGACAATTTCGTTGATGTTTTTGTTTATTGACGTAAACAATTTTTCTGGTTGAAAATTTGACTCTTTTCTTGAAAATTCGTCTATTTGCCCTGGTGGAAAAATTGTTACAGAAAAGTACAGAAAACTAAAAATATTTTCACAGGAATCTAAAAATAAATACAATAAATTACAACTAAAATTACAGGAAAGTACAACTTTCTTCTATTATTGAGACAAATTTTGTACTTTTTTGTATTTGTTTGTATATTGTTTCATATTATGGCAGTTTTTGTTTATACAAGGATTTACGAAAAAGCACAACTACAAGAATTTACAGGAATGTACAGGTTTTGCAGCCCAAAAAGTTGTTCTTTTACCACCTAGGATGACAAATATTTAGAGTATGGCAATCAGATAATTTCAAATAAGGATGTATACATGATCGCTATTACAAAAAAGTTTCTATTTTTATACTTTAAAGAAATGGCAGAATAATCAAAGACAATAATAAATAATAATCGTTATTGAACAAGAAAAAACTTTACTTTGAAGTTTTTTTTTCAAATATATAGCAATTAATTAGACATCATATACGTCATTTAAAATTATGACATTGCAATGTTCTCAATATTTCTCATCCCAGATCGCAAAAGAAGAACTTTCTGACTGCAAATAAAAATTAAACGTTTGAGAAAGAATTGATCACGGTCTTTGAAATCAAAAGATACGAAATCTTGAAGATGAATTTTTTTATTTGAAGTGATAAAAACTGAACTGCAAATTAAAACACTTAAAGTGGAATACCTTTTAATTTTAAGCTTTTGAAATCAAAGGTTAAAAACATTTTAATTCAAACGCTTAATAACTTACGGGTATAAAATGGAAGCTTTTAACATTTCTCAATTGAAAATGCATTAATTAAAAGCCGTTAAGCTGCAACATTTTAAATTTTAACTTTTATACATTTTACACTCCAAAAAACGCTTTTCGAGCTACATGACAAGTCACCTCCCCCCACCCCCATAGTTTCCATTTATAGAGAAAGAAAATCCGTAATTTTTTTTTGAAATTTGAATATCAACACGTGCCATCGGGCACTTAAACTTTCCATTTAATTACCAAGGGAAAATTTTGGATTTTCGAAAAATTAAACTCATACTTGAGGGTTTGATCGAAACGTGCCAAGTTTTTAGGGATTAAAGAGGAGTAGCTACGAAATAAAACCATACTGATTACTTTTATTTTCAACACACCCTTAACCCCCGTAAAATGTAGTTTTTTCATTTTTGTGTCATATTTTTGGCGCTGTGTGTGTGAGGGGGGAGGGTAAGGGTTTGTCAAATACAAAAGTTATAAGTAAGGTCTCATTTCGTAGAATCTCCTCTTCAATACCGAAAAAACTTTGGCAGATTTTGATCAAACTTAAAAATTTGTTTAAAAAAATCATTTTGAGATTTTTGAAAAATCTAATAATAATTTTATTGTCTTGAAACACAAATTTGCCCTATGATTTTTTTTTAAATCCTGCAAAAGTAAAAAAATTACCTGATAATCATCCAGATACCTTTTTAAAATTTTGGAAATCTTATTGAGTAGTCTTCTTAAATTAATTTTTCAATGAAAAAAAATATTGTTAATTTTTCTAGGAATTTCGATATGAATGGTTTATTCATTTAAAACATTTTAAAATGCTTAAAAAGCTTATAAATTTTGTGTTAGAAATATTCAGAAATCTACATTGTGGTTTAAATGTTTTAAAAACAATTTTACAATTGTCATTTATTAAACAAAATTTGGTTTCAAAATATGTTTAAATATTCTCTTGAAATTCATTTTTCAACCTCTCCTAGGGACTGCAAGACCTTGTAGTTGGTCGGAGGGCTTAAGCCCTATAAACCCTATAAAACCCTATAAACGGGTTCTCCTGGGTAAGATTAAATGATCCCTATAAACAGGCTCTCCTGGTAGCTATAATTGTAGTATGTAAGAAGGGTGAAAGAACCTAGCTAACACAGGCCTTCCGGATTCCGGGGTCGAGGTTCCTCCCGGACCGATATCCAGTGTTGGGATAGGGACGGGAATGACCTACGGCCCACACAGCGACCACGAAACTGCCCTCCGTTGGTATGGTGGCCAACGAACGGGTATTCATTGAGTGGCATAATCAATGTGGCCACCCCCCTAAGTCATGGGTGTAGAGTGATCGTGCCCGCGTCACTTTGGCAGCTTGGGATGAGAAGGTGTCCTAACGGATAATAAGTCCCCCAGAAAGAGTAAAGTCATCAACGGTTCCCTAAATACGAAACTGAGGAGGCAAACTCAGCAGGCCAGTAAAGCATCTGCGAGGGCTGGAACGTTGAAAACCACAACGCCGACAACCAGCACTAAGGCTGAGAAGAGAGTAAGGGGCACGGGGGATATCCTACCAGGGGGGGGGGGGTGATCCTATGGAGAAGCAAAGGATAGCCCAGCAGCCGGCGAACAGGGAGTCGTCGGGGACTGGACCGATAGCTGTCCAGAGGACTAGCCCCCTGTCGGTGGTGGTGGCGGACACGACCTACCAGGAATCACGGCTCACTGCGGAGCAGATGGAGCTATTCAGGGAGGCCACATGAAGGGGGCTCGAAAAAGTCTCCCCGGCATCAATGACCAAAATTCGAGACCTTCTTCTGTAGGGGAGGGGACTTCGTATTCATAGCAGTCAACCCAGCGGCTAAAGCTTGGCTACATAATACGGAGGCTGAGATAAGACCCTGGGAAGGCGCAGACCTAGAAGTAGGTGGGGTTGAATTGCTGCAAAGGATGGTGAGGGCTACGGCGTTGTTCCCAAGTAAACTGGAAGTCCCGCCTGTGGTCCTTCGGCGGTTGCAGGGATTCAACTTTTCAATAAGGACAGCGTCCTGGCAAATCGTCAGGCACAGCAGTCCTTAGAAAGAAGTCACAGCGAGAGGTACCAAGTACCTCCTAGTTGTGACTTCTGGTCTAACCATTATCCAAATTAACTTGCATTACAGCAAAGGCGCCTCTGTGGTTCTACAGAGGGGCATGGCTACAATGCACACATGTATCTCGCCAATCCAGGAACCTTGGATAGTTCGAGATATCATTAGGGGAATTTGGGGGGGGGGGGCTGGTTTTTGTTACAGGGACCCCAAGGCGGCCAACCCAAGGGCCTGCATATTGGCGAAGAGAGTCAACGTTGTCCCGCTGCTAGAGTTATGTTCGGGAGACTTGATGGTGACAGTCACAGATCTTAAAGGAATAGGGAAGCTAGTCATGGGATCGGCTGACTTTCCATATAACAGCGATACCAACCCACCAGTGGAGGTACGTACACTGGTGGATTACTGCAAGGTAACGGGTCTTCTTCTTCTGCTGGGGTGCGATGCCAATTCCAACCATACTTTGTGAGCAGCGCGGGCATTAACTCCAGAGGTAATGATCTATGGGAATACCTAATCACTACTGATTTTAATATTCTTAACACGGGCAGTACCCAAACTTTTCTTAACTCGGTCACGGATGAAGTCATCAACATCACTCTCTGTACCGCTAGTTTTAAAGACAATATCAAGAAGTGGAGATTCTCAGATGAACCCACTTCAGAACTCACGCCAGAAATCCAAGAAGAACGGACTGGGACGAGTTTTCCATGGAAGTAAGGTGTGCACTCTCGGAGGTGCCCAGGTCAGTTAGAAACGTGGACACCAGAGAGAGGTTTATACGTGCCAGCGCTGGCAAAACGGATTAAATATGGACCTTATTTACGACGATGAGGGATGAATACAGGAGTGCAATACGTAAGGCGAAGCAAGAAAGCTGGACCAACTTATGCACAGACATCGAGAAAGGAGCATAGGCAGCTAGACTGGACAAGCTGCTTTGTCGAAACCCGGATGCTATTCTCGGCACCTTGAAATTGTCCGAAGGGGAATACTGAGCGTCGGACGCGGAGACCTTGGTTCACCTGATCACGGCACATTTTCCGGGCTTCATAGGGACCTGTTGCCCAGCTCTGTCGGAAAGGGCGGCTAGCCAAGGAGATTTTTACTCCCTCCAGGTTCAGGTGGGCCCTGAAGTCTTTCAGTCCTTCCAAGTCTCCTGGTCCGGATGGCGTATATCCGATCCTCTTACAGAGGGTTGGAAAGATCATCATAGAACCGCTCGTCAGACTTGCTAGGGCTAGTCTGACGCTAGGATATGTTTCAACGGCATGGAGAGGTATGAGAGTAGTCTTCATTCCGAAAGCAGGCAGGATCGGTTATACTTCATCCAAGGATTCCCTTCCCATCAGCCTTACACCTTTCCTGCTAAAAACAGTGGAAAGACTTTTGGATAGACATATCCACAACAAAGTATTGTCAGGTAGGCCATTATACAAGGAGCAACATGCCTATCGGGCTGGTGACTTGACGAGACCGTCCTAAGCAGAGCAGTGAACCTAATCGAAGGACAACTGAAGCAGAAAGGTCTCATGGTTGGAACCTTTATGTATATCGAAGGAGCCTTCAAGTACACCTCCAGAGAGGCTATCAGGGCGGCTATGATTGCACATGGTGTGCTTATGGCAGTCGTGGAATGTACCTGCCACATGTTAGCCAACAGGAACCTTACAACGCCGAAGGGTGATACCATTTTATGTGGAACCGTTGACTCGGGATGTCCAATGGGAGGCGTTTTATCGCCCCTGCTGTGGCGCTTGGTAGTGGATGAACTGCTTCATCTACTCACGAGTCAGGGCTGCCACGTTATATGCCACGCGGACGATATATTGGTAATCGTACGCGGCCAGCATCTGGATGTGCGAGATGACTGGATTATCGGTCAATCCAAGTAAGCTAGGCGCGGTTGAATTCACCAGATGGTATAATCGGGGAAATACGAGTACACTGAAATTGGGAGAACAACAACTGGAAATCAAAGAACCTGCTACATATCTAGGAGTCATCCTAGATAAGAAGCTCTCATGGAACAAGCACCTGGAAAACTACTTTTAAAGTAACTCAATTTTTTTCCAAATTGATAATTGTTCAATGTTCATTTATGCCTCGAAATTCAATAATCTTATTTACATATTAAATTTTTTTTTAATATAACCATTAAAATTGTAAACTTCAAAGTTTCTATTAATCATTTAAAAATATTCACGATTCAAGGATTTTTATTTCAAATAATTCAGTTTAAAATTGTTTAGTATTTAATGTTTGAAATACAGTTCAATGTGAGTTATTATAACAAGAAAAGTTTTTTGGTACAATAATTTACGTAAAATTAAAAGTGTTTTTATGACGTCAAACACCCACATTAAAATTTGTTTAAATTCCTGTTGTTTTATGCAATACCTTGTCGATTTTAACAACAAAGTTAAAAAAAATATATTAATAAGAAGTTATACGAATTTTTGAATTGTAGAAACTTATACTTTATTATCAATTTTTTACTTTTCTGCAAGAAAATACAAGACAAAATTGGCTATTTGTATTTAACTGGATTTTATTGCTCAATTTTGTAAATTTTTTCAAAAAAAAGTACATGTTTTATCAAAAAATTACAGTTGTAGAAATCTTGTACTTTCTTGTAAATATTTTTACCACCAAGGCGGTTTTAATATTTACCTCTTCTGGTAGAAATGTAACATTTTTTACATATAGTAGGTATGGTATCCACACCAATTTTATTTTACAGAATTTAATTTGCTATCTTCGTAAGAAATCTTCTTATTTCCCTTATTTCTAGACCATTTCAGCTTGTGAAGCCTGTTATTGATACAGTTGAAAAAGTGGTTCCCAAGCTTATTCTTGGAAGTGTGTATGTGTGTAGGGGTGGCGTCATAAAAAAGGTATGTAGTTTTAAATTTGAAAAATTTAGGCTATAATTTTCATGCATGCATTTGGAAATTAAACTCCTTTCAATGTATTCAACACATAGGAATGTTTTGATATCTTTTGATTCATGAACATTTGTAGTTAAAATTTTTCTCACATAAGACCTTTTAATCTTCCCTCCTGTAAAAACAATAAAATATAACCCTTCCCCCCTCCCTAAATGTTCACACGTACTTTTCGGATGACCCTTAAGACCATATGTGTATGTGAACCTATGATACCAATTCCATATCGATAGGGCTGCCTTTTAAATTACATTATTTTAAAACAAACATTCTAGATTCACCCGGGGTACATTCAGAGTAAATTCTTACGTATTTCGGACAAACTAAAAAAGAGTTTGAAAAAAAAAGATATTACGATAGAATACCGATTTCGTCGAAAAAGTTGTAATTTGCGGTAAACTTAAGGGTGTACTTAAAATTGTAGATATATTATATTATTATATTCACCAATGGAATTTAGTATAAGCGCCAAGGATAAGACAAGAGTATAAAAAATCCTCATCTTTTCTGATTAGAGGAAGAACTAATTGATGAAGAAATTTGATAAAAATGTAATTGATGAATATTTTAGTGCTTACTTAGGCACACGCGTATATATTGTTATGATCGTCATCTCCTAGATTGTATAAGCGTCAACTTTCTCCATCTCAGATATCTAAATTTTATTACAGTCAATATCAAGAAATAAAGGTGGTTATTAAATTCTTTAAAACTTACACCACGGCTATAAACAACGATTTTAAGTTTTGATGAGGGAATATAAATTCTATAACATATGTCAAAAGAATTGGAAAGATGAATTGAATGCCGAAATTGCAATACACATACTGTTAGAAAAATTTGTATTATTTTTAATATACATATGTATGAAGCAAATATGCACTACCGCTACTAAAATTTAACATAAGTTGATGTAGTGAATTTAATATACATATGTATTAAATTTAATATGAAGGTCGGTATAGCACTGTGCGTGAAAACTCGAACTGCATTCATTTCTTTGAAACTTGTCAAATATTCGAAAATCAAATAATACTATAAAATACGACTACTGAATTGTTATTTAAAATAAAAGTGTAATATACGGGTGAAACTTTTCAAAAAAATAAGCTCTAAATTGTAAAAATTTAATGCGAGTACAGTTGATCGGACGATAAGCCTGTTATTTGTTTACCTAATTGCACTTTTTTGAATACTTAAAATCCAATTTTATGTTTGTTTAACTGAAAGAAGGTATCCTGTTTTATTATTTAGAATCGGAAATTAATGCTCAACTTTTTTTGAATTTATGTAAAATGGAATTATTTATTTTTTCTTGTGAGCGACTTACATAAATATATATGAAATTTAATATGCACGCTCTTAATGACGATTTCATATACTTAATATATTCATCTTAATATACGTGGGTATATCAAATTTAAAATTTCAATCGGAGATGTGCAAGACGTTTTCGAAAAATGGTATTCTGCACATCCAAATTTTTTTTATTTTCATATTTTCTGTTTTTGTTCAATACTACAAACTGTAGCTAACAATAATTCATTATGATTATTCAGCCATCAGGTAAAATTTTATGTATTTCAAAATTCTAAAATCAAATAGAAGAAATCTAAATAAAATTCTTCGCTCATGGGCCAAATCAAATTTTTTTCCTTGTCTTAAATAATTCGATTAATTTTAGCATTTCTAGGCCACTAACATTCAATTGCATTCTTTTCGTTTTATATTTTGGTATTTTGATATTTTTTGGAGTTCAGAAGTGGATCTTATGCGGTATAAATTTTTTTATTTTGAAAACGCATAATTCGCATAATAGTTCATTTTTAGCACAAAATCTAAAAATTCTCACTGTCAGCCAATACTGTCCTTATTAATAATTAAATATTTTAGAAAACTCTTTTTTTATATTATGTCCAACAGAAATTGTTTAAACAAAACTTTAAAAATTCATATGAAGCATTATAAATTTGACGTGAATAAAGTATATATGCAAAATGATTTAAATAAAAAATCGCTGGGTATGAGAGATTGATGACTATAGACGTGTTATTGTTTGAAGGCGGATTTCGAAACTGTAGATAAGGCTTACACCATTTTTATACTTATACAATAAAACTATGCTGACATCAGAATTTATGAGATTTTAATATGAATTCTAGTAAGTAATCAGATAATCACAGTTACTTAACACTAGAAGTACCGGGCGGGGTCAATTGACCCCTTTCGATTTTTGAAGTGGTAAATCTCCGCAGCGGTTGCTTGCAGCGAGATGGCGTTTTGTGACTTTTAATTATTTATAAATAGGAGTATTTGACGATTTTTTTGGAAATATTGGATGCGAACTTAAAAAAAAAATTGAATTTTTATAGTCGGTTACCGACAGGGGTCAATTGACCCCTATAGCGTTTTGGCTGGTATTTCATTACTTTTTTCCACTTCTGCGCAGCAGGTCTAATTTATATCGCTTCTATAAGATGTGTGTGATATTTCTAATCCTCAAAACTATTACTGCTGTTCTATTTAACAGGAAATAGATTATATATTGCCTGCTAGAGTTTGCCCCTATGGTCGGTTCTTCTTCTAGTCTGCTTCAAAACATTTTCGGACTATCAGTTCTACTACCGGTGTATAACGTTCTACGTTTATAGTAAAGCACTAGGAATAACCATATTTCGACTGTCCCGAAGAATAAGTCACTAACCAATTTTTCCGAAAACAGATCGTATCAACTGTATTATGCTTCGCTAGCGTGTCGTATCTCCATTCAAAAATACATAAAGATACGACACTCTAGCGAAGTAAAATATAGTTAAAACACTCTGTATACGGAAAAATTTGTTAGTGACTTATTTTTCGGAACAGTCGATTTGCAGTAAGTTGAAATTTACGCCGTATAATCGGATCGAGGAGTACAGCGGCACCAAACGATTTAGCTTGCTGTTGCAGTAGCAGCAGAAGCGAAGTCGGTAGGACTACGCTGGGGTACGCATTTTCACTCCTTTGTTGTACTTTTTCAGAACTCACTACTCTTCTTTACTTATATTAACGATGTAATATGAATATAGCATACTTCTATCATCAACATTTGACGGTAGAAACGGTTTAAAATCATTATTTGACATCCAACGCAGGTAGGGGTCAATTGACCCCTCGTGGTAACCAAAGGTGGGATGAAATACCGGTACTTCTAGTGTTAATGTAAAATATTATCAATAATATACACATACTACCAGTAATAAAGTGTATGAATTTAAATAAAAAAGGTTCTTTTTTAAGAATAAAAAAGATGATGCACATAATGACAATCAAGATTCGCACGCTATGCTAGGGAGAAGTTTCCTCATGGCAACCCAATTCTGAATATTAATACATCAGAGAATAGCCTTTAAAAATAAAAATAAATGGTTGGGCTTTTCTTGGTTAAAAACCGCCATTCCATGTCATTCGAATAAAGAAAATTACACTTACAAACCTAACATTTTTTTGAAAAATGGAAAAACTATTAAAAAATTACTGGTTTATTTAGCTATCACAGGATTTCGAATTATTTCAAGTTATTGCTACGGATTTTAAAATTTTCAAGGGATATGAAGGAGCTCACAAAATTTTGAAAGACCTGAAAGATTTAAAGTTATTTTAAAATATTTCAAAGAATCTTGTGCAAATGCACGAATTTCAAAGTATCTTTAGACATACTCGTATAACATATCTTATTATATATATCTCCTATATTATACAAGCATCAAGTTTTTCTTTCTAAGGTATTTACATCTTATTAGTGTCAGTATCAAGAAAAAATGTGATTATTAAATTCATTAAAACTAACATCACGACTATGAATGACTATTTGAAGTTTTGATAAACAAATTAGGTTTTGGCACCAAATTGTCAAAGAGGCTTTCAAAAATATGTTTTGTACAAGCTAGAAATACATATTTTAGGTGGTAAATACATTTTGAGTATTCTAAAATATCCCTTTTAGCTTGTCAAAAGACATTTTGAAAAGTTTCTTTGGCAATTTTGTGCCAAAACCTAAGTCGATTTAGTTAATTTTTCTAGTGGACAGCTTAATTATTTTAAAGGATTTCCTGGATTTTTAAAGGTTTTAGGCTATTTTGACCGATTTTCAAGTATTTAAATAAATTTGGAAAATTCTTTAGAACTTAAAAGAATTTTGTGGAATCTCCAAAGATTTTAGGCTCGAAGTTGAAGGATTTCCAGAGAACGTTAGGAAATAAATTAACCCTCAATCACCCCACGTATTTTAGTATACGTTGTTACCCCACGGGGGTCAAAAAGACCCGGATGGTCTTCTCAGGTTTGTATCTCAGCGACGAATAGGTTAATTGAAGCCAATTTTTTTTTGAATGGAAAGTTTTTTTTGTGCTCGAAAAAGCACTGTAATTCTGAGTCAAATGAAGATAAAAGTGTTTATATGTAGTAATTTTTAAAACTCAAGGGTCACACTTTTAGATAATATAGGTGACATAATGATCGGATTTAAAAAGTTTAATTATTCCATTAGTTGAAAATTGCGAAAAATTGCAAAACGTATAAAATTATTCCTTGACACAAAATCATGCAGTATGTATAAAATGGGGTAAAATTTTTTAAAAATCAAGGAAATGCATAAAAAAACGGTTAATTTATTCAATTTTTGGATATACAATTCTTATTTTAATGTCCGCAATATTGACACAGTTTTGAAGTATGTTCATGGTACCACGTTTTGCAATGCGTTTGCAGCACTTCAAGTGCGAGAACTCGTCTCAATTTTCGTCTCTGGAAAATAAAAAAAATATCGACTTTTTTCATTTTTTATTCATTTCCTTCCTATATCGTATTAATTTTCTACCAATCTAATGAGCAACAACAATTGTAACACTTGGATTCATAACATTATGAACAAGTTTTTCAAAGCTTTTCTTCAACAAACAGTAATAACTAAACAGAAATTTCTTATATTAATAGCGCTCTAGAATTAGGAGGACCAATCTAAATACCATGAAATCTGGTACAAAGTTTTTTTAACTCATCTATATTTCGAAAAAGAAGCCACCCTTTGGCAACATTGAAGTTGGTTTTTGGCTACTGTTCTTTGTCTTCCAGCCTACTGACCACCGGGACATTTTTAAAGTTGGAACCAAAAAATCGTTTTTGGACAAAAACCTATTTTGGCGAGTGTCATAAGCACACATGTCATACTTTTTCTTACAACATGAAATATACCTACTTTCGAATACTTTCTGGATATGAGTACAGTCCCAATAGGTTCACTATAGGTTCCAGTATCAGCCATTACTTGAACCCGAAAATGAAATGAAAACCTGTAATCGTTTTCCTTCTTTAATTTTTTGGCGAGAGAATGAAGAGCAAATTTTGTATCTGTTTCGAAACAAGAGAAACTGGGGCATTAAAGAAAGATTAAGAAGCGCGAATAGATTTTCAAAATAGGATAAACGAACGTATAGATGAGGCAACTTGGAAGGCGCTAATAAATAATACAGATATAGAAAGCGCATCGACTATAATCCGAGATATCATTACTAAGAGTGTGACTAAAGTGTGTGGTACTGCGGTCGTAGAAAGAATATCTAGGGATGCATGGTGAAATGATGAAATTCAAGCAGTCGCCCAAGAAAAGAAAGAAGCGCATAATAGAAAATTGAAAATTACGTGCCTTAGAGATGAGGAGAAAATTAGACTAGGAAATGATTAGAGATACTAAAAGAGGAATGTTAAAGTACTCGCCAAGGAAATAAAAAATAAAATCAGAACAGAAGAAGAGAAAAAACTGTAAAACGCCTTTAAAGGAAGCAAGAAACTGTTTTATTAATGGGCGTTGATCAATATGAAGGGAGGTAAAAGTACAGAATTAGTTAGCATGAGAAATAGCAAGGGTGAAATGCTATATGATACAGCCACGATACTAGACGTTTGAGAGTCTCTTTTAAGGAATCATTGGGATATAAAGCTTTGGGGCACCATAAATGCGCTATAAAACACGTTGCGTTAGAAAACTCAATTAAGAGAGTCTATGCCTCTGAAGCTAGGGATAAAATGAGGAACTTAAAAAAATGGTAAGACTGCTTATGTAGACGTTATAAACGCTGAAATACTTATATACGGTGGCGACTACACAGGTACCTCACAGGTTGTGCAAATTGCTAAATTTATGTATTGATATGGGAGAAGTTCCAGATAACTGAAAAAAGGCGATCATCGTACCACTAAACGAAGAAAAGGGAAACAAAAGTAACTGCAATAATTACGAAGGTATGAGCTTATTAAGTACCATACATAAAATATATTCAAAAATACTTATTCGTAGTGTAATGAAAGTAACAGAAGAAAAGATATGAAAAGTCCAAAGTAGACTTATGATAGGAAAATCATGTACGGATAAAAAATCTAGCCTAAGACAGAGCACAGAAAAAAGTTTGACAGTACGGAAAAAAGTTTTCTGTGCATTGGTTGACCTGGAAAAGCGCTTTAAAAGGTGGGTAGAAGTGAACTTTTGAAAGTCCTGAAAGAGTCAGGAGTCAATGGATCGATCCTACAAGCGATAAAAACAATATATGCTAGTAGCAAAGCGAGTGTAAGGGTTAATGAAAACTGAGTGAGTGGTTCGATATTATGCAAGCTGTAAGACAAGGATGCGTTATGTCCTAATGGCTATTTATTATATTCATGGATAATCGTCTAAGAATGGCAGACAACTTTATTATCGCAGATGATAATGTTGAGAAGATGATAAGGTTGTTATGACAAAGTCAATCGAAGACTTGCAAAGAATGTTGAACAAACTGAAAACAAGCATTAAGAACATGGGCCTCAAAATTAACGTAAATGAAACAAAAATTATGGTGTTTGAAGGAAGAGGTGAGAAAACAATGACGAAAAAGATAGATGGGGAGTTAGATAGGCGTAAAAACAGGGTAAGAAGGTTATCGGTAGAACAAAGCCCATTATCAGAAGTAAAAATATATCAAATAAAGCTAAAAGGAAAATAAATAATTGTATGCTGTACGGTAGAGAGACCTGGACCTACCAAGAAAAGGAAAAGAGCAAAATTAACGCGATTAACATGAAATTCCTGCGCATGATATGGGGCAAAACACTGATGGACAAAGTGGGTAATGAAATAATCCTCAACGAATGTGGTGCAGAGGAGACACTAGTTGACGTATGTGAAAAAAAATTATTTGAGATGGTTTCGGTATGTTGAGAGAATGAAAGATGAACGACTAACGAAACAAGTGAATTAAGGTAAAGTAAATGGCGGTGTGACAAGAGGCAAACCGCAGAAAGAATGGTTAGAATGTGTAAATAGGACCCTAATTCGAAGAGACATAAGGAGCCGTAGAAACAGAAGAGCTTGCATGAGA
>CAKNWT010193675.1:0-11114 GCA_932066315.1 Andricus coriarius
TGCAAGAAAAACTATTGCAATTACTCCGTGACCTTATAACCCAAAATTTCACGTAGAATCCGAATCTCAACAAGTTAAATGTTCATCTTCCCTTTTTAATGAGTTTTTCTTGCATGATACGGAGAGGATACGATGTCGATACTCTAGCGATACGCTGTAGCGTATCCGTTCCGTTCATTCGGTCCGCTAGGGAATACATAATATTTCTATCAAAAAAGTTCTAAATGAATAAAACTATACGCATGTCCTAAAATAAACTACACTGTTAGAAAAATCTGTGTGTGATTTAATATACATGTGTGTGAAGCAAATATGCACTACTGCTACTGAATTGTAATATACATTGGTGTAGTGAATTTAATATACATGTGTATTAAATTTAATATACAGGTCGTTATATGAGTTTGCGTGAAAACTCAAAGTGCTTTCATTTCTTCAAATCTTGTCAACTATTGGTAGTTAAATTAATAATTTAGAGTTCGTCGACTGAATTCTTATTTGTAATGAAAGGGCAATGTACGGATAGAACTTTTCCCTAAATTCGCTTTAAATCGTAAAAGTGTAATGCGAATACAGTTGAAAAAAAAATATCTTTTTTTTGTGTAATTTTTTTTTTTGGCTAAAACCAAGAGTTTTCGCTAAAATGGGTAAAGAGTCGTTTTATTTTCTTTACGCGCCGTGAGCAACCTCTAAAGTAGGTTTTTTTCAATAACAACAAATCGGATGTTATTTTTTTCTTAGATTTTGGTACCCTATAAGCGCCACTTTGAAACATTCCTCAGGTCTTACCGCCTAATAGTTTTCCTTAAACCGAAAAAATTAAAGCCTTTATTTTCCATTTTAAGAAAAAAAGAATAGGGGTTCATTATTTTGTTGGAATGTTTAATTTTAGGAGGTAAGACCTTTGGACAAAATAAGTAGAATTTAAATAGGCACCTTAACTCACTACAATATTTATCAATATTTGCACCAATCAAAAACTAAAGTATATGTCCTCATACATAGAATGTAATAAAACATAATCTATTACTCTTTTCAGCGTTTATTTTTTTTTCTCGAGCGTTTACTAAGATTTTGAATAAAAAATATTATGAGATTTCGATGTTTATATAATCATTAATGTCGTGTATTTTCTAGTGGAATAAGTTTATTCAGTTTAAATAAATTATTAGTTTGCATTATCCGTTATTGCCGACTGAGTCTTGCACACTTGCTACAGAGATACCTATGTACCTTGAGAGTAATATAGGCGGCGCTGCAGTCATACTCTAAATAGTACCACTGCTTCGTCAATTTCTGTCCCACCTGTCAATTTCAATCTGCAGTTTTATTTATTTATTGCACTTGGAAATACAAGTGCAAGCATTTTTTACATTTTAAATTCATGATAATATCATGTAATGGTCTATTTGCCTATCGCACATTCACCACAGACTTCCATTTACCAGAGCAAGTCATTCAACTCATAATAGTATGACACCTGCTTAGTCGACAACACAATTTCATAAATAAATTATTTATTATTATTATTATACCATTAAGCCGTTTCCCTTTCGGGGTAGGCGTGAATTGCTCGGTTGGAAAATAGTAGTATGTGGATGGGTATATAGGTATAGGGTAGATAGGTATATAGGTGTAAGGTATTGATTTTAGATTGATCTAGAGTGCTCGCGTTATTTATTTAAACAACACGTTCATTCCGCAACACTGCTCCGACCCAGGTTGCTGATCAATCTCTCTAGCGATCACCCCACGTGGAAAGCCTCACAAAATTGTTATGTGTGGTTCCCCACTTGGGCCCATTAGTATCCAAGGTCATTGTTTCAGGCGTCATTCACTCTACTTACATTCTTTTTATAAACTATCTGTCGCCAAACTTTTCTGTTCTGGCATTCTCGGCCTGCTTCCTCTACGTCCATGCATCTTCTCATGCAAGTTCTCCTGTTTTCATGGCTTCTTATGTCTCTTCGGATTAATGTCTCATTTACAGACTCTATCCATGCTTTTGGCGGTCTACCTCTGGGCCTTGTGCCATGTACTTCACCTTTATACACCTGTTTGGTCAGTCGTTCATTATTCATTCTTTCAAGATGTCCGAACCACCTTAACTGATTTCTTTCCCATATATTTACTAGTGTCTCCCCCGTACCACATTCTTTGAGGATCGTCTCGTTTCGGACTTTGTCCATCAGTGTTTTCCCGCATATTATGCGCAGAGCTTTCATACCAATCACGTTAAGTTTACTCATGTCCTTTTCTTGACATGCCCATGTCTCGCTACCGTATAGTATAGGTGGTACAATTAAGGTTTTATATACAGTCATTTTAGTTTCTTTTGATTTATTTTTATCTCTGAGAATGGACCCTGCTCTACCGATAGCCTTCTTACCCTCATTAATGCGCCTATCTAACTCCCCATCTATTTTTCCGTCGCTAGTGAATAGGCTACCTAAATATATGTATTTGTCTTTTGAAAATATAAACGCTACCGTACATTGTTAGAAATATCTGGTTGAATTTTCAACCACATGTGGTTGAAGATTTATACAATTACCGCTGTCAATATTTCAACTACAACCATGCAGTTGAAATTTCAACCACATGTAATTGAAATTTCAGTAACAAAAAAAAATTGTTTTTCGGCACAATTCGTGAATTTCACGGCAATTATAATTTTTCAAAAATCTTCAAGAAAACACATGAAGATTCCTGAAAAATACTGTGCTTTGAAATTCACTAACTGTACCGAAAGAATAGTGATAAGGAATCAGTGAGTTATTTCGTACCTTTCTGTCGTGTGATCCATGAGATTATCAAAGTGCATATAATATTTAGGAAAATAAGCAGCTTTAAAGAAGAAAAACAAAAGGTCCGTTGGAATTATATTACCATAATGAGTTGCGCACCCAATCAAACTTTTCAGCACTCGTTTTTGTAAACATAACCAAAAAAAGCATACAGCAGTTAGTACCAATAGTCTGAATGAAATTTTCCCATTATGATAATATTAATCCAACGTACCTTTTGTTTTCTTCTTTTCCTGAATATTATATGTCCTTTAATAATTTCATGGATCTCACGACACAAACGTACGAAATAACTCCTCGTGGGACTTTGTCTCGTTGGGGTCTGGCCTGGCCAGAAGTATGAGGGCGCATTGTGTATGCGCAAACGTCTTATCGAATTTTCAACTACATTTGGATGAATTTTATTTCAACTCCGTGGATGAACGAGATTTCAACCACAAAAGTGGTTGAATTTTCAACATATTTCTAACAGTGTACCTGGAAGACCTACCCTGACGTATATTTTATCATATTCCAACATTTCAGCCCATTTTTACAGTTTTCTACAAATAGGACCATTTATAAAAAATACATGGTACAGTGACGTCACGGTTGATCACTTTCCCTTAAGGCTTAAGCTGCAGATGTACAAGGCACACTAGGCTTATACAAACAAGTCGCACCCATACGTATTAGTTCCAGTTCAAGCCGCTACAATTAACCGCATTTAAAGAACACAAATCAATCCTTTTTTCACCAATCAGATACTGCAGGGGCTAGATAATATTACAAAATGAGCCATCAGCGAACCAGCAATCATGGGCAATCATGCGAACAATCAAATGCGTGAACCGTTTACACTTTAATCCAAAAATAGGCACAGCACACACAACACGTCCTAATAGCTTTCCGCCATCTTTCTATCTTATGATAGATTATGTTCCTTTATTCCTGTGGCTAGATCCGGGTACTTGATTAAGAAGAGTCGATGATGTTCTCTACTCACACTTTTTTCACTTTTCTTTGCCAATAAATAAAGGTGCAGAACATCTCTGTTCAGTTTGTTTGTCCATTTCAGTCGCCATCTTAGTTGCTGAACCTCTACTTCTGCTTCTGGTTGAATCAGGCCATCTGCCTCTGGAGGATGAGGTGTTACTGGATCATCATAAGGTTGTGCAGGAACATTAATAGCACGATGATGTTGTATTGTTTGACTAGTCACTGCATGATCCTGACGAATCAACCTGTTGTTAATTCTCCATCGCTCGGTCTTCTGAGATGAGAACATTATTCGTGATGTCCTTCACGTTAGTGATAAGATCTCTCACTGCAAACTTCTGTATATGAGAATACTTTGCAGCAAACCTTGTCGTGAATTTGTATTTCTTTTCGCTTTCAGCTTCAATCTTTGCGCTTTTGCAATAGAGACGCATCAATTCCTCTTTCATTGCTGTATTGCAGTGGACGATCTCCCACGGTATTTCTGTTGAGGTGGTTGGCTGCAAATCGCTAGTGCTAGCCAATGCATCCTCAGCAGGCATAGTTCATGTTCCACTGTTTACCGTTCGTCGCAGATGCTCTTCCTGGTCAGATTTTTGATTAATGAGAATTGCCTGACAATCTCACAGCTCACCATCAACACCGTCTCGCATGCTGCGGCCCTCAGCATGGGAAGCGACCATCGGTTCAAAAAATGTCCTAGATTCTCCATTTATTATTATGGGTTTTGGTGTTCCTCTTAGTCCCTTTACTCTTCGTTCTCTGCCTATCTGGCATGGGAAACCCTGTCAGTAGCAATGCTACAGCCGACATAGCCGTCAAAGTCATTAGAGGAAAGCTCAAGTCCTACCACGACCATTATTAGACCATTGATTTTCAATAATTGTTAAATTTTAAATAATTCTTGACGTTAGATTCGCAGCCCGGGTTGGAAAAATTAAATTTTTTGACGTTCGGTTTTTCTAAATAATAAGGATGTGAGTAACTCGAAAAAAATGTAACATCAAGGAGTTTCATTTATGATGATTTAAACTGAGTATTAATGAATATGCTTAACAATATCCATTTCAAATCAGGCAGGTTCTATACGGGCTAAATAAATTTGATGGCCAGGATAATTTCTTTCATACAATAGAATTTTATACTTATTCTCACAAGCAATCACAGACACGAAAAATATTAAGATAAAAGTTTGCACGTTTAGAAAAGTTCTATGAAAAATACCTCTTGTTCTTTTGCGATATTTTCTTATATTTTGCGAATTTTTTGAAAAACAAAGCACAAAATTGAAAAACGCACTTACTGAATGCTTGTCCACTTGAAATAAAAATGTAATTTATTATTTGCCTTCACTGACGTCAGTGTAATTTGTAAATTGATTTTTATTTATTATTTAGTTACTTTTTTTAATGCATTTACACTACCGACAGAAATTTGAGGTACACTACGACTTTGTAATCAGAAGCATTAGAAGGAATTTAACATTTCACGTAGAATTCGCATAGGTAGAAGTTATTTCAATGAAACCCTACTCCTTAAATCTAAACCGAGAACACGATTAAATATTAGGTAATTGCGGACTATTTATAAAAAATGTTTACTCGTGCAATAGAAATGTTTGGGAGCCAGAAGCCGGCATTCGTGGCTAACCTTAATTTGTTGCATAAGATACAACTTCAGATTCCTTTATATTCCATGGTATATCTAATTGAATCAGAAGTAAAACATTGGAAATAACAATTAGTTAAATTAGGCGCGGACCGCCTACAAGGAAGGGTTTCGTGGCCTATTAAGACGTTAATTTAAATCTTAAAAGAATCTCAAAACAAAATATTTTTCAATTTCGTAAAAAAAAATTTGTAGAAAAAAAATTTATTGAATAAGACCTGTTTGAAAAAAATGGTGTAAAACAAAATTTGTGAAAAAAATGTTTGGAGAAAAATGTTACTGGAAACGAATTTTCAGAAAAAACTTTTATTAAAAAAAAATTATTTGAAAAAATTCTATAAAAATAAAATTGGGGAAAAAAATTATATGAAAAAAAGTTTTGAAAAAATACGTTTTCTTCAATTTAAAAAAACATTCAAAAGATTTTTTGTTTGAAAAAATATATTATTAATCATAATTAAATAACGAATTATTATTAATTAATTTTAATTATTACTAGTTATCAATTTTTTGTTACAAATTATTTCTTAAATATTTAAATTAAGTATTTATCTGTTACTGCTACATTGGTGTTTGTGTAATTACTTGCATCCTCAAGCATCCTATGAGAGCTTTAATTTACTCCCCCTTCCCAGACGGTCGAAAAAGATGCACATCTGTTGCAGGAAACTCAAGCATTCAAGACAAGGGCAAGACAAGAGCTTGCTTTCTAAGGCCTCGAGTTCTCAAGGCCTTGCATTTTGGACGTCTTTCTTTGTCTCGAAACACGAGGCTTACACGAGCTTACAGACCCGAAAATCTGATAAAAAGTAAGGAAATTTGATAGCTTATAACGACAGTGAACTTTGGAACATAGTTCTTTATTGAAAAAATAATAGAAAAACACTGAAAAAAATCATGGTGGTATTTAAACATTTTCAAACAAATTGCCGTTGAAAGATTTGCAGAATATAACAAATTGTTCGTTTCTTCTACATAAATATACAACTGTACTATCTTTAGTTCTAATGAAGATAATGAAGTGATTTAAATTAGAGGTAGTTAGTTGAACTATGTGTAATTATTTAAAAGTTGAAATAAGTATGTGCTTCTTTTTCTATTTGCATACATTGCGATATATGAAGATAATTTTTTATACTGAAAAGTAAGTGTAACAACCCAGCGGAGTGCTTTTTCATGGGATCGTCCTTCACTTTCCTCAGCATGTCCTTGCAAGTTCTGCTGAGGTAAGACGAGGACGATCCAATGAAAAAAGGCACCCCGATGGCTTCTAACAGTTGCTTTCCAGTAGAAAAAACTATCTTCAATTATCGCGATTTGCACGAAGAGGAAAAGAAGCACATTCTTCTTTCAAATTTTAAATAATTACAAATAGTTCAACTAACGACCTCTAATTTAAATCACTTCATTATCTTCATTAGAACTGAAGATAGTACAGTTGTATATTTATGTACAAAAAAGGAACAATTTGTAATATTCATAAAAACTTTTCAACTGCAATTGATTTAGAAATGTTTAAAGTAACACCATGAATTTTTTCAGATTTTTCCTATTATTTTTTCAATAAAACACTGTGTTTCAAATTTCACTCTCGTTCAAAGCTGTCAAATTTCCTTACATTTTATCTGATTCCCGGTCTGTAAGCTATACTTTGTATTCATTCATTAAGGTTGTATGTAAAAAAATCGATCTCTAGTAGAATTTGAAAAAAGGAGCTATATTTAAATAGAATGATTATTTATATGCTAAATTAATGTCAAATTTTTCAACGGTACCGATGCGGATATAATTAATGTCAAAGTTGACTACTTTAACACGTAATTCATGGGCAATGCATAGTCACTCTCCACATTTTAATTTGTAGTAATCGAACGTTCTGGTAGAGAAATTTAAAAAATGTCGATATTTGTTCTGCTTATAAATAGAAATTTTCGCAAAAAACATCAAATTCCTCCACGGTGTAGTTTCAAAGACAATCTAATAAAAAACATTGAAAGTTTAATCACTTTCAAACGGATAAACGTAACAGTATCGCGACCCGGCAACACTATTTCCTCTCAACAGCTTCTCTGTTGTACGCACTCGATACAAACACTCGCACGCACAACCAGCTTGGAAGCGTACGTGAAATTGCGACGTTGCGCGATCTGCGAATCTGCCGTTGGCATAGCAGTGGTGACTGTATGTATGCACACATTCTACGAATTCTAAGCCAGTGGCGCACTGAAAATTTCACCATGCGGGCCCGTGAAACTTTTTCAACATAGCATGGCTCGACGGCGCCCCGCGGGACTCTACTATTTCTACGCGGATGGGACTTACATACAACCTTAAGCTAAATCTTTTTCTTCCCTTACTTTTTTAACGTCAAAGCCAGAGGACTCTCATTATTTATGGATTGTCCACATTGTTACCAATCCTTTAATTTTGAGGTTATTACATTTTAATTTTGACAGATCTATTTGAAAAATGTTATATGATCGGCAGGTCAATTTTCATGAGGGTCAAATTTCAAATTGTACTCTACAAAAAAATTATTGGATGCAATGAAATGCTTGTCTTTAGTTTCGTTTCTTTCAGTCAAGAAAACAGTTTCCTTGATTATACTAAGTATTGATTAAGGGCAACAAACTCGGGTATTGATTCAAAGAAATCATTCCTTTCGGCGCGATTTCTTTGAAATAAAGAAATATTTCTTCGCCTGAAATGTGAGATAATGAACCTTTGATAACCTTTAAAACTAAGAACCTAGTTTCCTTGAACCTCGTTGGCGTATCCGAAAATATATTTATTTCAAATATATTTATCAACCAACAGTTCTGGTTTTTCACATTGAAAATAATTTTCGGAAAACAATACATTCAATTATAAATGTAATTTCCTTCAAACTATTTTTTGATAAGATGCATAGTTTTGGTTTTAATCGTAACAAATTTTACTAGAAATAAAAAATTCTATTTTCAAGAAAAAGTATACGAGATACGAAAAAAGGTTATAAAGAAAAAGGTTTAATCTCAAAAAGATTTATGAATTTACTTATTATAATTTTACTATAAGACGTACGGTTTTTGTTTTTCCCTAGAAATGCTTTTTCAAAATCTCGAAAAAACTAATACAGCTACGATCATAAAACTTTTTAATATTTAGAATATTACGTGTCTGTAACATAAAAAGTTATTTGTTGTTAAAAGACACATTGATTGACTATTTGATAATAAAATTTTCGGTAAAACAGAAGCATTAACTTGAAAAATATTGAATTTTTTAATTATCTTTACAGCAAACCTCCCTCCATGAGGAATCAAATTTATTTCATGCCTATGCAGAAGGAAAATGCTCATAAAAGGAGAACAAATAAATATACCTGTAACGAATACACACTAAAAAAGAATTACTGGATCCAGGGTAATGCGTTTCTTTGGCTTCTTCTCTTTGAGCAAGGATCTGTTCACTTCAGCTGAGTAAATATTGTTTGGAGGTAAAAATGCGTGCCTTGCCTCAAAAAAATAATTTCTTTGGTGATATTTCTTTAATCCAAAGAAATATTTCTTTGCAATACATGTGAAAATTATTGAGTCAAAGAAATTATTTCTTTGAAGCTAAGAACCTAGTTTCTTTGAATCTGTTTTTCACACCCAAAGAAATATTTCCTCATTTAATTAAATCGATTCTTTCCCATGCAGAAATTGTCGGGATACATTTTTTGTAGAAATTTAAAATTTTCTAAAAGACGTGACATGATTAAAGACATACTAATGGATGCTAGATGAACTGTTGTTTGAAAAGTATAATTTAAAAATTTAGGTAAATAGAACCAAAAATAGCTTTTTTAAATTTTTCAAATAAAAATTTAATTCTTTCCAGTGTTTTAACCTATTAAATAAAACTGTGATCGATTTTTCAAAATTCAACAGCAGAATTGTTTATAATTTTCTCAAATTTCAAATAGATTTTAGAGTGTACACCTTCAAATTTACCGCCATGTCTGGCGCCCTCTGGCCTATGCGTCTGGGTTACGTTCAAAACGACCACACGTGTGCACACGGGTGCACCTAAAGCCGTTCAGCGACGCTTGGAGGAAACTCCGTTCACTCGGGTGAATCGTTCAAGACTCATCAGGGGAAAGAGTGGGGTCACCCGTGGAGTACCTTCTTCACCCGCTGCAATTAGTTAGGTGAGAGCGTGTAATGACGGAATTCGGCGGGAATTTTTGGTAAATAGAACCGAATGGAAGGAATATGTTTTCACCGAATGAATATTATTTAGCGCTCAACAATGAAAGTAATGTTCTGCTTTTTCATTTTAATAGGGTTATTTTACAATCACTACCTGTTCAGAAAAGATTCACTTATCCTTTTCTATCGCGAATACTGAGTGTGCCACATGCATGACTGTCCTTATAAAAATCATTATTAAAAAATGTAAAAAATTAATACGAAAGGACTTATTCTCAGAAAAGGAAAAAAAATCCTTATTTTAGTGACGTGCTCTGAAAAGAATGATTAGTTGGACCAACTATTTAGTTTGTAAGATATGGTATTGCTATTATTAGTTTTGGACGACCGCGTTTTCTTCGTTGCTGATACTGACTGAATAGTCACTGCAAGTAAAGGAATTTGTTTGTCAACTAATAACATAGCAGTACCATATCATACTAACTAAAGAAATCTAGATATGTGCCTCTACCAAACAGCTTTTTAGGCCATTTTTCAATATAATTTACTTCGTCATATTATACTCCGAAACCGCACGTAATTAAATAAATGATACACTGTTTGACACGTCACCAGACAAAATTAACGCGGTAACGTTACTATTTGGTTGAAATTTTATCTTTCTTGCTTTAATCTTTCTTTGTTTAAAATTCTTATTTTGTAGTTGAGTTCAACTAGTTGAAAATTTATTTATTTTTCGTTGGAAATTAATCTGTTTTGGTTGAAGATTCAGCTTTTTTGTTCAAAATTAGTCTTTTTTATTGAATTCAACTATTTTTTATTTAAAATTAAAAGCTTTGTTTTATCTTAAAATATTAACTATTACATGTTGCGATGAGAATTAATTACTAAACTTTGTAAAAAAATCTCCTGATCGGTTATCATGGATCATAATTGAGTATAAATACCATTAAAAAATTTCGTAAAGTAACGCACGTTACGTTGCATTACGGATACTAAAAAATTTTAACGCCTTAACGTTGTCGTTACTTTTTGAATTAAGTATCGCGTTACTGTGAAACACGTACTATGAAACGATCTTTCCTCTTTCCGATAATAAATCCAACAAACGATATTCTATCATACTTCTATTTTAAAAATCATTAACTCCTCTGTCATT
The DNA here is from genome assembly GCA_932066315.1 of Andricus coriarius. Taxonomy (NCBI): domain Eukaryota; kingdom Metazoa; phylum Arthropoda; class Insecta; order Hymenoptera; family Cynipidae; genus Andricus; species Andricus coriarius. The sequence goes on from CAKNWT010193675.1 coordinate 10,788, forward strand.
AATGATGATTTGTAAAATAGCAGCAAGGAATTTCAATACAGACGATAAGTAAATCTTTTCTGAACATATAGTGAATAATGATAACCTAATATTAATAAAAAAATCACATAACCTGAAATTCGGGCCTTTACATTCAGAGCCAAACTTTCCTTCTGTGCCGTTCAGCGCAACAACACCTTCCACTATACTATCCTAAACTCCTCCCCTTTTTATGGTTCACACAGGGTACGCTCAAGACGACCACCCGTGTGAACCGCTGTGTGTAACGGCATGCGCCGTTTTGATAACTAAAGTTTCAGGGCGCTAAGACCCTTTTACTAAATACTC
>CAKNWT010193700.1:0-18524 GCA_932066315.1 Andricus coriarius
GTGTTTGTGTATCGTCCTCATCCAAAAGAGCCTGTAATTCATGGTCCGCAACTTTTTTGGGCCGATTTTCACGCTTTTTGTCACTCAAGTCCAAATGACCGTCTTTGAACCGACGAAACCAGTCTCTGCAAGTTGTTTCCGATAAAGCATTGTCACCATAGGCCTTCACAAACATTCGATGTGATTCGGCAGCCGATTTTTTCAAATTGAAGCAAAAAAGTAGAGCTTCCCGCAAATGCTCCTTTTCTGGCACAAAACTAGACATGATTACTCAAGGAAAAATGTATGTTGTTGTATAAAAAAACTGAATATGTGCACTGATTTATGTAGCCAGGTGTCGAACTCACACAAAAAAAAGCATGACGTTTCTATTCTAGCTAAATATGTTCACTACCGCCATCTTTGAGCAAACAGCGGATTTAAGCTTATACGCCGTAACCACATACGAACATGAACTAATTAATTATGCATTATCATAATTAGGCAGACTTACCTAAACGTCAGAAATTCAGAGATGTTTAGTCTAAGACTATAAAATAATTATAATCAAATTTAGTATGAATCTAGTACCCGAAATTAAGAAACCGTTCACGAATCGCGAAATATCACTTGATGATCAAAGAACAAGTATGTGACTTTTGAGGATTATCCGTTCGCACGTGACTTTCGAGAATATTGGATGCGTACGTGCCTTTCGAGAATCTTTGATTCATACGTGCCATTTGTAAATTTTCGATTCGTAAGTACGATTCGAAAATTTTCCAATTGTACGTGCTTTTCAGAGAAGCTCTTTCCTATATGAAACCCAGACTTAACGTTGGTGAATGTCTTTTGTTCCTAGTTATGAGTTCGTGTAAGGAACTTAAGAGTGGATTCGCTATCTGATACAGTTCGTATCGCTCTACTGGTAAAAAGGAATAAACATTGATGTGTGATCGAGCATCCCTTCACTACTAACCAAACTAACTCTGCGAGAGGGTATTCCCGATGTTCTCAGAGTATAGAAACGCAAGCGACAACCCTTACTTCTTCTCTAAGCCTTTCAAGAATAAAAGGTAACGTAAGTTTTATATTTTACTTAACTTTAACTCTATTTTGAGTCTTGTGCTCTAATAAATATCTATTATATAGATAACGCAAGCCACTGAGACACGCGTTGTGTTATGTGTCAGAGACCAGAGGCTTGCTTCTCTTCACCCACTCAAAGGAGCCCCTCTCTCTTTATAAAAAATCGTTATTTCCAATCTTATTGATATTTTTCGGAAGCCTTCGAATTTGATGTTTTTTAAAACAAATTCGAATAAAATTAACACATACTGCCTTTCATTTATGTCCATAAAACGGGTACTGTTATCACCTTTCATGCAATAATTGAAAGAAAATGGACAGCTTATTATTACTAAAACTAGGATATTTGTTCAACCATTAAATATATTGACCATTACATATAAGAGAAACTAAACTTTTATACTCCTACATGTACGTGACTTATTATTTACTTTATCTAAGATTTCAATTGCAGTTGACGTTTTTTCGAAGATATTTACACAGAAATCTGTCTTGGGTCGTAGTTTAGGACGAACATGATGTTTTTTAAAATCTATGCATTCGTTCTGAAATTCACATTTAACAAAATCCCCGCAGGATTGTTAAGTGACAACGATTCCACATTCAATACTTTGTCAGGCCTTACCAACCTGATGTTATCAGCCCATTAACGTCCCTTACCTATCCCATTACCAAACTACCCTCACCTTTGTTTGGAACGTGACATCTTATTTGGTGGCAGTGGTGACATTGTCACTTTTGTGACTGTAAATTCCAAATTTACATTGACAAAAATTTAAAAGTTTAAATCAGTGTTTTAATAGCTATTCAACGTTAGGATTCAGTTTAGTATTATGAAAGAAAATAATTTTTACGCGTTGGTATACTTAGCGTGCTCGCAAGCCCTGTCATCGTTAACAAACCTAAGAACCATCCTAAATTAGCCTTGCATGTACTCTTTGTAGCAAGATTGTGCAAGTGAAGAATTTAAAACAATGATTTAAATTGTAAATTGACATAACTTTCTAGATAATTCCACGAAATATTAGAGATTTAAAACTTTTGATAATTTCCAAATTTCAAACCCCTCAAAAATTCGTTGTACCTTGCAGGAGAACGACATTCTTAGCTCATATTTTATATTAAAGCTCCTTTTTCCTAATTCATTGGATTGCGAGGCTCGAGATTTACAGCAGTGTTTATCACACAAATTTATCTAAATCTATTGAACTTTTAATAACTGTTAAAGTTGAATATCTGACTATTTGTCTCGCCTAATAATATGACAAATGTCTAATAGTTCAGTCAGCGATCGGTCAAAATGAGTGTCTGAAGGAGAAAAGTTTAAAAGGTAAGTGACGAAAATATTTTTGTACTTTTAATGCCTGGGATGAAGGCCTATATGTTTTCAACAGAAAATTCGCAAACGCAAGAAACTGCGCGCTGCTCAAAGTTCGCGAAACCATTTTTTTAAAGATTTCGATGAAGATATGAATCTGCGAAAAAAAAAGAGTTAAAATATAGATGTAAGATATTTGAAAAATGAACAATTTGAGTGGTCGAAGGTTGAGATTGGTTAATTTGTTTGCTTTGGAAAAAATGAAAACCGGCAAAATGATCACTTTCGAATTTTTATAATAATGCACGCACTTCCTTCAAAATCTGCGAAAAGATGTATTTTTGTAACCTACAAGCTTGTGCAAAATTCAATCTCATAATAGTCCAAACTTTGGCAGGAAATCTGTTTATTGTTCAGTGATTGCATGTTTTTCAGGTGCTGTACTTGTGAAAGAAAAACGTTTAAAACCAATGAAAGTCGAGAATTTTAATGCCCAACATCTGCAGTATCCAAAACAGTGCTCAGATATTTTTATTTGGAATAAATAAAAAAGAAAATCGCTCCACGATATTTAGGAGAAAAGATAATTTTTTTATAAATTTTATTCCAGATGCAAAAAGAAAACCCTTATCGTCATCTGTTATGACGAAGTATCCCGAACTTGGCTCAACTTGAAGCTGTTTGGTGGATTAAAACCTTGGGAATCCAAAACCAGGAGTGGTCAAGTTTCTCAAGAAGATCGACTGCTGGCCTCACTATGGGATGGAGAGGATCAATGTGAAGACCCACTCAAACGCCAAAGTTACACCGGAAGACAGAGTTCCGGATCTGTTTACGGAAGAGGTGGAGGAGACAACTGGAGTTAAAATGGACACTAGATGTCACCCTTCTAGAGATTTGTGGACAATAAAGATTGAGCACCATTTAGGGGGAAAGCGAGCACTTATGGTGATTTGCTCAGCTTACCTGCCATTTGACTCACAGGACCCACCATCTGAAAAATGTCGAAATCTGCTGGACTACTGCTGTGTTAAAGGATGGCCTTTACTCATCGGATGTGATGCTTACGCAAATCAATCGACTTGGGGTTGTAAGGACACCAACCACAGGGGTGAGTCTTTATTATATTACCTCTTAACTACGTATTTAACTTTATTGAATCGGGGTGACACAAATAGCTTCGTAATATCCATATGTTGCGAGGTAATTGATTTTACCTTATGTTCGATAGGTATTAGCGAAGTGTTTAAGGGATGGCATGTATCGTCGGAGACGTCCCTATCGGATCATAGACAGATATGCTTCTCTTTAACATCCCATAGACCAGAGGTTCAAAGGCATAAAAACCCTAAAGCAACTGACTGGGATACTTGTAAGCAGAATCAAGTCTATCGAACAAACTGAATTTACCGTCGACATCCTACAAAAAAGTATTAACGAAACGTATGAGGACAGTTGTCTTCTTCCTATTAAGAAAACAGACAGGGATGCACCGTGGTGGAATCCTGGAATAACGACCTGAAAAAGGATACACGACGCCTTTTTGAAAGGGCTAAAGGGAATGGGAATTGAGACTTTACAGGGCAACCTTGACAATATATAATAATGAAATACAAAATGCCGTAAGGGACTCATGGAGGGGGTAGTGTCAGATAATTTAGAATATACCTGTCTCTGCTATACCTTGGAGAACCTTGAGGGGTAACTCGTCATGTATACTTCCCGAGCTCGGAGTTGGATTACACGAATTCAATTTAAAAAAATAAAATAATTTGATGGGTAGTTTAACAATTTAAACCATTTAAAACTGCAGTGGATTATGAAATATTCCCTGCATTAATTCAAGAAGGATCTCAGACCTTGGTGGGTTCATCGTGCAGCATCTTTCGGGTATGCTTAGCAATGGGATACACCCCGGTAGCATGGAGGAAAGTTCAGGCAACCTTCATTCCAAAGCCGGGCAAGGATACCTAATATCAGGTAAAATCTTTTAGCCCGATCAGCTTGACTTCGTTTATGCTGAAAATACTAGAAAAATGGTCAAAATCAGCAAAGTATTTAGGAGTAATATATGACCCTAAATTAAGCTGAAAACTCAATGTTGATGCAGTGGTAAAAAAAGCCAAGATGGCTTTTTGGGCCTATAGTTGCGCAATATGGAAAAACTGGGGCTTAAACCCCAGGTTTACTTACTGGTTATATACAATGATAACTAGACCCATATTAGCATATGCACCAACGATCTGGTTGCCAAGGACTGAAATAACAAGTACTATTAAACAACTGGAAAGCCTTTAAAGGGTATTCTGCTTGGCGATCACTGGTGCTATGAAAACAACACCGACCGCAGCTCTTGAGGTAATTCTGGACATCCCGCCGTTGTAGATTTTCGTAATGAAGATTGCAGCAGCGGAAGTCTATATACTTCTAGTACGGGCCAACCTTAGTGATGTTGAGGTGAAATTTCTACATGATAACAGTAAGCGCATGCTATGCGAGGTTCATATTTTCGCTATGCCAACGGATGATATATTGAGGAAATTATCCTTCATGAAACCCCTTCAAGGTCATCTTCCGTAAAAGGGAAGAATGGCATTATGAAGAAAGAAGGAAAGAACCATTTACACGAGGCCTCGTTTGGAACACAGACGGCTCTAAAGACTCCTTCCTTGGGAACAGGGGCGGGTATCGATGGGAAAAAGCCCAGGGCTGAGATAATAAGAGCACTAGGGACATTCCATACATATTTCCAGGCCGAAATAATAGCAATTAGAGCTTGCCTGGAGGAAATTTATAAGCGGGCTTATAAAGGCCAGCACATTTATATTTATTCTGTTAGCCAAGCAGCACTTAAGGCTCTAACATCTGAAGAGTTTACTTCCAGACTAGTCTGGAGTTGCCTTCAAGATTTTCTTAAGGTTGTCAATTAAAACTGGGTCAGCCTGATTTGGGTTCCCGGCCATGAAGATATTGAAGATAGTGAGAAAGCAGATGCACTGTCTAAGATGGGAGCTTCACAGCCCCTAATGGGCCCAGAACCCTACTGCGGTATTTCATACACATGGGTAAAAGGAGCCCTTGGTAAATAGCTCTCAGAGGAGCATGCGAGATATTAGAAGGGATTAAAAAAAATGGTGCATTATAAGAATTTCATATCTGGTACATGTACTAAGAGGACTAATGCACTCTTGAACATGGAAAGAAGGCAGATTAATGTCGTAGAAGGGATGCTTAATGGAGTTCCTGGGGGATTATTTTCTCGAACCAGAAGACTTTCATGACATCTCCTGCAAATTAGTGTATGCTTTATGTATTGGGCTAACTCCCCAATGCAACGAATTATGCAGTTACGTCACCAGTATCGCGCAGTGCCGCCCACAATAAGCCTCTCTTGGATGGAGGCCATGGTTCAGTTGGGAGTGGCAATAGGACCGAACCGTGGCGACGATTGAACAACGTGGATGCAAGAGAGGGCTGGCAGGTTGCAGAGAGAACTTGTTATCGTGCCGGTATGGAGTATTACCCAAGACTCGATCAGGTATCAACGCAATCTGTCCATGGCTTGGATTGAATACCGTAAGGCATTCGATAACACGAACCATGCGCTACTTATTAAGCTCCTTGTGTGCCTGGAGGTGCATTCAAGAATAGTGAGATGCATAAAAGATCTTATGCTCTTATGACGGACAAGATTTGTTTAAACATCTGACAAAAGACAAGTGACTGCCAGCTATATCACATATAAGAGAGGGGTCTTCCAAGGAGACTCTCTAAGTCCGATAATTTTCTGCATCTCCCTCTTGCCTCTATCTATTGTCCTCCGAGGCAAAAGCTCTGGATACCGATGTGGCCCGCCGAACAGAAGAGAATATAAGGTCAACCACCTTTTATATATGGACGACCTTAAACTCTTTGCTTCCTCGAAAAAGGATCTTAACATCCTTGTGGAGGCGGTGAATAGGTACTCTGAAGCGATTGGCATGAGCTTTGGACTGGACAAGTGTGCCTGCGTCCACCTACAGCAAGGACGACTAGAAACTACACCATCAAGTGACGATCGGGATGTTCAACTCATAGGCGGAAATGCCATACAACATCTTGGTAATGGAGAAACATATACATATCTTGGAATTCCGCACGCGGAAACCCAAGATGTGCGTGTGCTAAAAACGGCCCTTGTAAAAAGGCCTCGCCAAATTCTCAGAAAAATTTGGGCTTCCGAATTATCTGGAAAGAATAAGATCCAGGCGAGCAATATTCTGGCCGCTCCTATACTGCTCTACACATTTGGCGCAGTAAAATGGAACGCCGATGAATTGAAGCAACTTGACCGAAGCACACGCAAGATGATGACAATCCATCGAAGTCATCATACTAGATCTTCCGTACCTCGAATATACCTACCTCGAGATAAAGATCAGTTCTAAATAGTGCAGATTCTCTTATGCGACTCGTACATCAACATGAAGCCAAAAATTTTGCGACGTTTCTATACCGTGCCGTAGAAGAGCTTGGCCTCCCATTTGATTCCAGCGACACTATACATGGCCTAGCATCACTAATACCTTCGGTGCTCAAAAATCTTGTACAGGAAGCAGAACATACGCTTCTACTAAGAGAACATGTTGACAAGCCCCTTCATGGTAAATTCTACAGCATCATACGTAGAGAAGAGCTCTCGATGGGTCTGTCCAACATGTTTCTCAAGTCTGCTGGATTGAGATCGGAGACTGAGGGATTTCTTTTTTCCTGTCAAGACGGCGTTATAGACACCTTAGTTTACCGCGAGCGCATAATGAATATACCTGTAGGCGATACTAACTGCCGAGCGTGTAAGCAAGAGCCAGAAACACATGGACATGTTCTTAGTGGATGCTCAAAGTATGCACGTTACGGGTACATCGAGGGACACAATGCGGCTCTAGAAGTGTTATATTTCCATCTTAGGCACTTCTATGCTGTTGATCTATTGGCCGTCTTGTCATAAGGCCAGGGGGCACTCGAGTCCGTTGTGGAGAATGATCAGTGTAAGATCTACTGGAATTTCTCATTCTCCACCACTCAACGTATCAGTGCTACGAAGCCTGATATTGTCCTCCAAGTTCTGAAGACCAATATCATTCACGTGATTGAATTCTCGGCACCAGCCGATGGTAATACCACGGCGAAAGAGGAAGAAAAATGGGCGAAATATCAAGCACTTCTTTTCGAGCTGAGCAGGCTGTAGTCCATCTTGTAGTTCTCATAATCGGCTGTCTTGAAGGTATGAAAGCATCATTTCTTAGCCAACTCAACAAGATTCCGGCTTGCCAGGGTCAGGCTCATTCCATCGCAAACCGGATGGAAAAGGCTGTTCTTCTGGGATCACTTCATCTGGTCCGTCAACACTGTTCCTCATAACATTCTACAAAGATTGGTAGCTCTAAAAAAGTATCCAGAGGTGAAACCTTCATATCGAACTGTCCCGTCTGCCGCGTAAGGTCATCCTCAAAAACTCATGCCAATCGCTTTAGAGTACTTATTTACCGCCGCCAAAAGGATTTTAAGCTCCTCTTTTGACGAGACAAAGAGTTTCAGATCGTCCATGTATAAAACGTGATTGACCTTATATTCTCTTCTATTCGGCGGCCCACTTAGTTATCCAGAGCTTTTGCCTTGGAGCACAATAGATAGAGGCAAGAGGGAGATGCAGAAAAGTATCGGACTTAAAGAGTCTCCTTGGAAGACCTTCCTCTTATATGTGACATAGCTGGTAGTTACTTGTCTTTTGTCAGATGTTATGGCAAATCTTGCCCGCCACAAGAGCATATGCTCTTTCATGCATCCCACTATTCTTGCATGCATCTCAAAGCACGCAAGGAGCTTGATAAGTAGTTCATGGTTCGTGTTATCGAATGCCATACGGTAGTAAATCCAAGCCATGGAAAGATTGCGTCGATACTTGATCGAGTCCTGGGTAATACATCTTTCATTAACAGGTTCTCCCTGCAACCTGCCAGCCCTCTCTTGCATCTGAAAACGTCCAAAATCAACTTAGTTTCGATCACTGACTCTATCGACTGGAGATGAAAGAATCTTTGGGAAGAAATGGTTACTCCGGTAGAATTAAGATTAAATGAATAGTCGATATATTTAACACTGATAATAATTACAGAAAAGATAAGAAATAAGTAATCCGCGTAAAACGCGTTTCGCTCTAAGTTTTTCCGCTCGACAATAACGCCCGTAATTCATTTCGCACGACGCTCAGTATCAAAACGCTCTCATTCTCGCTTAGAACACCATTTTAACTCTCCCTCTTTCAACGCTCATGCTCGCCGATCGCTCGCTCGCTACGCCCTCTATTCTCTTAATTACTTTGGCGCTAATATTCAATTTCGTGTTTTAATTTTAATTTTAAAACGCTATCACTCGGCCATCCGATAATTCAACTCATCCGCGAGTTGATATATTAACAACGAACCAATTTGGCGTGTTTACAAATCATTAATACCGTAACGTTTAGGGACTCGCCTGGCGCGCTTAGGGCGAGTCTTCGCAATTTCCTCGGAGTCAGAATCTTTGGAGTTTCTATAGTCGTTCGCTGAGTCTTGAGCTTCGTTGTTTACATGTTCGTATGGTGAGTCGAATTCCTCGTCTTGAAGATAACGATGCCCTTTTTTGCTGGTTCTTAGGTCTGCTACTCCATAGGTGTCCGATGGATAAACTTTTGTAATTACCATCGGACCTCTGAATTTTTTCTGTAGTTTGGTTGATTCGCCCGTTAGTTCTGGAACGTCTCTCATAGCAACTATATCTCCCAAATCAAATTTGACTTGCGATCGATTGGCATCATATCTCTGCTTGTACTATCTTTGTTCTTCTAAAATATTCAGACGAGCTTCTTCTCGTAACTCCGTTGGTGAGGAGTAGCGAGATTCATCTTCATTTGTAATCTTATTCGGTGATTCGTTCAAGTCTCGTTGGACCTTCTTTAAGATTTTGTCCCAATCTTTTCCCGTATCACTCTGTATACTTCCTTGGATCGCTGGAATTAAGGTGAAGTTAGTTCGCTCTACGAGCCCATTGGCTTGAGGGTGTCGAGGGGAATTAAACGTAAATTTAACTCCATGTTTTCCACAGAATTCTTGGTATAGATTGGAAGTGAAGCACGTCCCTCGATCGGAAATGATCCTCTCAGGCGCGCTGTAATTCAAAACAAATTCTTCAAGAACTTTGACAACATTTTTCGATTTCGTGTCTCTAACCGCATACAGGTTCACAAATTTAGTTAGTGTATCGACGATTACTAAAATGTAACGATTTTGAGTCGTAGTAGTCACAAATGGACCTACATGATCTATATGTATCAATGAAAATGGCAGAATGCCCAGTTTGATCGGATGAAGCTCCCCCGCCTGAGGATTTGACTTCACTTTCGTAAATAGACACTGTACGCAGCTGCTAACGTGCTGACGCACATAACGACTCATACCTGGGAAGAAATAGTACTCTCTTAATTTCGGTAGTGTTCGATCTATACCGGTGTGACTTTGAAGGTCGTGAAAGCGTATCACCATGCTTTTCCTTAATGCCGCTGGAATGACATACAATAATTTTTCGCCTACGAGCTTAAACAAAATACCATTTCTGAGTTCGTAATCTCTAGTTTCGCTTAATTCGTACTTCGAACGCTCTTTCTTAGGTTTTCGTAAAGTTTCAGTTTTACGGCGTAATTTTTCATCGGTATACTGATACATAAGAATCTCTTCTTCGGGATTAATGATAGAGAAACCGTTAATTGATCGCTCAGGTAATTCGTCTGAATTAAATTCGCCCAATGAATGATCTGAGGGTTCTTCGCTTTTTGTGTGTGAAGGTATACTAATGCTCTACAATCGGTAATAATTCTGAAAGAAATGTTTACAAGCCAGGTGCGTAATCGCGTTACCGCCCAAACAATCGCTAGTAACTGGAGCTTACTTGAATGATAGCTCTTCTCTGGTTCGCTAGTACGGCAACTTATCGCATACACTAGATGATACTTTGAGTCATCGCACCTTTGAAGGAGCATTGCGGCTAAACCTATTGCGCTTGCATCAGTATGCAATTCTGTTTCGCGCTTCGGATTATAGGCTTGTAATACCGGTTTTTGACCTAGTTTTTCGCACAAGGTATGAAACGCTTGACTTTCAATTTTTCCCATGCTAAATGGCACGTCTTTCTTTAATAAATCATACAAGGGGCTTGCAATATGTACAAACTTCTAAACGTATTTTCGAAAAAAACTCGCTAAACCTAAAAAGCGACGTAATTCATGCGCATCTTTCGGTATGGGATAGTCGACTATCGCTTGTAGTTTCTTATGGCCGGGTTCTATGCCTTTGGCAGATACCTCATTTCCTAAATAGGTGACTCTAGACATCAAGAAATAAGACTTTTTGAGATTTATGGTTAACCCTGCTTTTGATAACGCTTCTAATACCAATATTAAACGACTTTTTAAATCCGCCCATGAGTTACCTGGAATTAATATATCGTCCAAGTAAAATAAAACTTTATGGTTTCTCAGAGGACCCAATACTTTGTACATAAGCTTTGAGAAGAAAAAGGGGGCGTTCATTAGCCCGAATACCACTCAGGTGAACTCTCCGGTTTCATCGGGGGTAATGAATGCTGTTTTTGTCCTAGCTTCCTGAGTTAACGGGACCTGCATGTACCCTTGACCCAAGTCTAAGGTTATACAAAATTTACAATCTCCGATCAAAGCTAGATGGTCGTCTAAATCTGGCAGAGGGTAATGCATCCTAATCGTTTGTTGATTTAATTTACGAAAGTCTACAACAAGTCGCGGATCCCCATTCTTTTTACGGACTACCAACACGGGACTAGCATACGGGGATGTTGTATCCTTTACGAGACCTAATTCCCTATACTCGCTCAAAATATTCTTTATTGTGGTACGTTCGTCATTACTCGCATGATAAGGCTTTTTCCACACAGGGACACTGCCTTCTTTTTCCATTATATCCATCTCTATAAGCGATGTACAACCGAGTTCGTACATGTCGAGAGAGATGGTATTTCGATACGCATTTAGAGTCTCTAATAAATCGTTGATGTCATCGGCTGAATTACCTTCAAGATTCAAATCTGCGACGGTGATTGGAGATCTCTTCTGTGTAGAAACATCCCGATAAGGAATGTACGACGTCTCTGCTTCGAAGATAGCGGTACCTTTATTTACAGGCACTTCGTTGTTGCTCAAATTGATGAGCGGTATCTCAAGGTCGTCACCGCCACTGCCAACAACCTTTACACAACAAATTGATCGAGGTAACAATTTACACTCCGCACTAGATCGAAATTGATCAACTCCAGAATTAAAAGCCTAGAGCGCAAACACAAACGCGTCATCACTTTTTGAAAACTGAAGGTTGTTGCCACATTTACGATAGTTGATCGTCGGATGATCCGTGAACGTACGACCAACGAGGATGCTGACTTCTTGATGGTCGTCCGGAACGATATGGATAGTGACCCCTTGCACTGTCACTCCATCAATGGTTACGTCGACTTTCACACTGCCTAGGGATTCAACTGTATAGTGAATAGGACCCCAACACTTCAATGACACCTTCGCGTTGTTGATTCCGATATTCAAAGTTCGCGCTAACGAAATCGTTGCTACACAATCGGAGCTCCCCATCAATGAGACCACTCACTTCACAACCGTTAACCGATACACTTTTCAAATATTTAATTAAGGTATGATCTGGATCAACACTAGACACACGACTCACTTCAGGTTTACGAGCGGCAGCTGGTGTTGCTTGAAAACAATGACGCTGGGTATGTACCTTTTGACCACACTTCTTGCAGCTTTCTATTTTCTGAGGCTCTGGACAATTCCTCGGGATGTGACCAAATCGATTGCAGTTGTAACACTTCAAGAGCCCACCCTCATTCTTTACTGGTGGACGTTTATCTGGATGCCGACGTTGATCTCCAGCGCTTCCTTCTTTAGATGTTGACGTTATCTCTGGTCTCGATGATTGAGAGGATCCTGTCTTCGGTTTTGAAGAATCTTGCTTGTAGGATTTATCTGGTCCTTTAATTCTTTCCAGACGTTGTGTGTTAATTCGCTCATATTCTGCGATGTCCCACAGTAGATCGTCAATGGTACTATGGAAACGTGCAGCCATGGAATGATACGATGCGTCATTTTCTTCCATTTAGTAGATTTATTTTCTTCGATCACGTAAGAGTTCATGAAAGCTATGTGAAACTTCTGCCAATTTACGTACTCCTTCCTACGTAAAGTGTACCAGTCTCGCGCCCCGTCAGTAAGATTCATCTTGGCCGTTTCCAGAGCGAAAGTATCTGGCCACTGATGTAGATTTTTCATGGAATTGAAAGACTCAATCCATTCCCGGGCACGAGATGTTCCCAGTTCTCCGTTAAATTTTTCTATACCTTTACTTAGGTCGGGCATGATTTGGTAGCTTGGAACTTCAGGGGATTGTGCAGGAAGGGTAGGTGCGGGAGCTTGAGTGGGGTTAAGAGATAGGTTTTGCGCAAGTTGCATCAAAGTAAGTTCGCGACGACGACTGTCTTCCAACATGTTTATCATTATTCGTCCCATTGGTGATAAATCAGCTTGTGCGTCTGGGGTCATCAAAGGATTCTGTTGAATATTTATATTTGGCTGTGCACCTCGACCTTGTGGATCAGTCTGGAATAAATTTTGACGAACTCCTAATTTGTGTTGTGTGTTTACATGACCACCGTCGCTCGAATTGTTGAGGGAACATCGGAAATTTCCAGGTCGGTCACGTGATTCATTCGGATTGTTTCCTTCTCTGTCTCTCGGCGTCCATCTTCCCCTACCTAGCCCAAGATTCGTTCCACTCGCACCCACTTCTACATGACGATTTGCAGAATTTGGCGCATTTATTACTGGATGGTTATTATTTAACCCTTCGCTAAATTGTTGGTGGAAAACCTCGAAATCCTCGACTGAAGGGCCGCCTGCCACTTTTTTCCCGTCCATGATGCTCTAGATTCCAGGATTGCACTTGAAACGAAAATTCACAAATTTTCACTGCACGGCGTGGTCGACGCCATTTTGATAAAATTTACTGCTCGAATGTTTAACTTCAAAATTCGCGAATATCGCTACGTCCGCGCAAATACAAATACTAAGCGCGTGATACTCAGATAAAAAATCAAGTGTTCATCCCACTTCTGATGTGAAAACGTCCAAAATCAACTTAGTTTCGATCACTGACTCTATTGACTGGAGATGAAAGAATCTTCGGGAAGAAATGATTACTCCGGTAGAATTAAGATTAAATGAATAGTCGATATATTTAACACTGATAATAATTACAGAAAAGATAAGAAATAAGTAATCCGCGTAAAACGCGTTTCGCTCTAAGTTTTTCCGCTCGACAATAACGCCCGTAATTCATTTCGCACGACGCTCAGTATCAAAACGCTCTCGTTCTCGCTTAGAACACCATTTCAACTCTCCCTCTTTCAACGCTCGTGCTCGCCGATCGCTCGCTCGCTACGCCCTCTATTCTCTTCATTACTTTGGCGCTAATATTCAATTTCGTGTTTTAGTTTTAATTTTAAAACGCTATCACATCCACGTTGTTCAACTATTGCACTCCATACTGGCTTGATAGATGTTAATATTCGTTCTTTAACGATGCCAGTGAATAGCTTGTAGCTGGTATTTACACCAGCTATGGGCCCGTAGTACTTTGGACTTGATGAATCGCCGGTCTTAGGGATCAGTACCGTGCTTCCTGCCACTAACTACTGTAGGATATGTTATTCTCCGTTTAAGATAGTAGTAAGTATACGAGCTAAATGTTGATGCATAGAAGTGAACTTCTTCCACCAAAAGTTGTTAATTTTATCTGGCCCTGGCTCTGAAAAGTTCTTAGTTTTAGCGAAAACTTTCTTCACATCTTCAGCAGTAATTAGTGGACACTATTCCTCTGGACGTTGCAATCATTGTCATTGGCAAAAGTTACGAAACAGTGCTATATTTGAAGCGCCTTCATTTAGCTGATAAGTATCTCTGTAATGTATTGGCGATCGTATGACTGTATGAAATGTGTGTGAGAGTTTTGTAGAGGGGTAGGGAGACTGACAGAATAAGAGCAAAATTAATAAAGCATATGGAGATGTATATGAGATAAAGGAACAAGGAAAAGATTTACATATTATCAGCACAAAAAGCAGTCGCAACGATCGGTACGTTAATCATAAAAATTATAGCACACAGTATAAGAAAGCAGCGGCAGGACCACGAAACTGATAATTCAAAATCACCATTCGGCAACAATAAGAACAGTAAGGACTGCACATTAACTTGCTATTGTTGTGGAATCAAGGGTCACATAGGAAGAGAATGTAAACATAGATATCGAAAATGTCGAGAATTTAATCGTCAAGGCCATATAGAAGCAGCCTGCCGAGCTCAAAGCAGGAAAGTACATCACCTACGAAGAGCGTCAGAAGATAACAATAGTGATACTAGTGAAGGGGAAACAAAAGAAGAAGCGTATGAACTCAACAACATAACACCAGCTGGTAATAGTATAGCAAATCTGGATGTAGCAAATATGAAACCGATGTATTTGAAGGTGAGTGTAAATGCGTACGATTTGAAAATGGAAGTAAATACGGGTTCTCTTTGGAGTATTATTTCGGATGACACCAGAATTAAATACATCACAATTATAGAAATCCACCAAATTTCATTCTCAATGAACGCTTACAATTTAAAAGTAAAGCCAATAGGTATTTTGCGTAATTTGAAAATTCGTTTTGATAATCAAAAGCATACGTTAGATATGTTAATATTACCGGGTAAAGGCGCAGCCCTATTCGGTAGATCATGGTTACATGTTTTCGGGCTTTGGCTTTTATTCAGAATAAATCAAATATATTTGAATACTGATCAAAATTCAGCTCAAAAAGTAGTAAAAGATTTCCCTAACTTGTTTGACTCAGGAGTTGGTTGTCTTAATAAAGGTGCGATCAAATTGATATTAAAAGAAAATGCGAAGCCGAAAGCATAAGTATAAGGTGAGACAAGTACCGTATGCGATAGGAAGTAGAGTCGAAACAGAAATAAAACTATTAGAAAATTTAGGACATATTGAGTGTATGATAACAAGCGAGTGGGCCACGCCCATTGTACCCATTATTAAAGCAGACACAACTATTCGCTTGCACAAGAATGTTAAGTTAACGATAAATCAAGTGCTCATAATAAACAGACACCCGTTACCCACAATAAACCAAATTTTTGGAAAAATACAAGGTGGTCAGAAAGTTAGCGAAATTGATCAACACATCCGCACATCAGATACCCGTGCATCCGGAGTCGCGAGATATGTTAGAAATAATTACGCACATCGGCCTATAACGATATACGAAATTAACAGAGGGATTTGCGTCGGACCCAGGGGAATGAAAAATAATAATGAAAGATTGCTTAACAGACATTGAAGGACAAACTGCTGTTTACTTAGATAATATATATGTCACCGGTAAGAATGACAAAGAACACATTGATACATTTTATAAAGTTTTGCATCATCTGGAAGAATATGGGTTTAAAGTAAACGTAAGAAAGTGAAATTTAGGAAAGAAGAAATAGAAATTCTGGGTTTTGTCATTCGAAAAGGTAAATTATCTACGTCGCAAAGGAAAGTACATAGGCTTGTAACTTATTATGAACGTGTTTTACTGGATCGCGCACATCACTTAAAATCGTTATATGATCTAACAAAAAATACAGAATTCATATGGAATGCCGCAAAAGTTTGAACAAATTGTATCCGGCGCAGGAACTGGTACTGGCGTGCGATGCTTCAAAATATGGGCTCTCCGCAATCTTATCACACCGTTACGTCAATTGCGAAGAAAGACCTACTGCATTTGCGTCAAAGGTTCTTCCAAAAAAAAGAGCTAAATAGAGCCATCATTGATAAAAAGGCTGGCGCCATAGTATTTGGGTTTAAAAAGATCTATGATTACATAAACGGCAGAGAAATAATACTAAAAACATACCAAAAGCCGTTAGTATACATATTTGGTTCAAATCAAGAAATACCGTTAACTGTAGCCAGTAGACTTCAACGATGAGCCTATTTTGCATCACACTTTACATATAAAATCGAATATATTAACACGAAAAAGAACGGTAATTGTAATGCACTCTCAAGGTTACCAATTGAGGACAACACGCCAATGCTTAGTAAGGATTTTCGAGTAATAAATGATATAGAACAAGAATTACAAGTACTTCATGCAAAGGATATCGCGAAAGAAACGTTAAAAGATAATACAAGAAGCAAAATAATTAAATTTATAAAAGACGATTGGCCTGAACAAGAAAATCTATACGAAGGGGAGAGGCTGGATTCTAGTTGATACTCTTCCCGAATCCTTAATCAGAGTCGTTGCGGCTCTGGATTACCGACCCGACAGGGCTTGCCCTAATCCAAGAACCTTGGTTATACAGGGAAAGAATTAGTGTCTTGTCAGGGTATGTCAGCATATATAAGGGGCCGTGTGAAAAAACGCCAAGGGCATGTATAGCCGGCAAGGGTATGAATGCGATCTTGGTGCCTAAGCTCTGCTCCAGAGATCTCGCCGTTATTAAGGTGACACTCAGGCCAAGAAGTGGAGAAAGGCTACAGGTGGTTATTGCCTCGGATTATTTCCCGGGCGATGCTGAGGGACCCCCGCCTCCCAGAGAGGTGAAGACTCTAGTTCGGTACTGTCAGCAGAACAGGATTCCTCTGTTGTTGGGCTGTTATGCAAACTCCCGCCATGCGGTGTGCGGGAGCACAAGTATCAATGACAAAGGAAGAGATTTAAACGAATACCTAGCGGGCACTGAGCTGGAAATTCTGAATCGGGGTGATACTCTCACATTCCAGATTAAAGACAGGAGTGAGGTTCTCGATTTGACTTTAGGAAAGTAAAATAGGAGGATTGGAGGGGCTTCTGCGAGGAATCGAAGGATACTCGGGAAACAATGAGGCTCCACAAGTTCCTGGCGAAAAACCCAGAAGCTCACCTCGGGCTAATAAGGCTCGATATCGGTGAGTTTGCCGAACATGAAGAAGCAACGCTGAATCACCTGATGGAAGTTCACTTCCTGGGTTTTCAGCGAGTCCGAACCGTTGTGTCCCTTTAAATCATCAGGGGCAGTTCCAATCCAGCCAGGGCCTATCCAGCGATTTTGCTAAAAGGAACGGATTTCGTCGTCCCGCTACTGACGAAACTATTTAGGGCAAAAATTGCCCTTGAACACGTGCCTAAAACATCCCTAAACCTGGGAAGGTGGGGTACACTGCTGCAAAAGATATCCGGCCGATCAGCTTAACGTTTTTCATCCTGAAGACGATGGAAAGGCTGGTCGAGAGATATATCTGGGATGATATGCTTTTAGCCTCCCCGCTGCACAGAGGGCAGCACATAAAGCAGCAGCTGGAACAAAAGGGGTATGCTGTGGGCGCCCTTTTGAATATAGAGGGTGCCTTCAGCAATTCTCCTCCAGAAGTCTTCTGTCGAGAGGCTTTGAGGTCTCCCCTCCTGTGGTGCATTGTAGTAGACCCCTGAGCTATCATACCAGCTCAGGGCTCTCAATAAATCCGGAAAAGGCCAACCTATTCATTTTCACGAGATATTACAAAGTGCGAAAGTTGACGCTCCTGTACTTTGTGGCGGAAAGCTGACGTATTCAGATTCGGTTAAATATCGGGGAGTAATCCTAGATAGCAAAGTGAACTGGGCGAATCACCTGGAGACCCACTGCAGGAAGTTTGTCACGACTTTTTGGATGTGCAGCAGAGCCTTTGGGTTGACGTTGGGTTTAGGGCCTAAAATGCTTGCATGACTCTACTCTGCTGTCCTTAAACCAAGACTCTTATATGCGGCCGTGGTCTGATGGCCACGGACGTAAATTGAAACGATGCAGGGCAGGCTGCGACGATTACAAACGCTAGCGTTTAGGGGGTTGACGGGAGAAATGAGGATTACGCCCACAGCGGCGATAGGATTAAGCTCTGTAAGAATCCCTACACTGCCGATTCTAGAGAAGTAGAAAGCAAACTGTAACCCA
>CAKNWT010193703.1:0-13265 GCA_932066315.1 Andricus coriarius
ACATGTGTTTTTGCGTCGCTCCATCTGCCTATCGTTCAATTCATGGGGTACCCATTTTCCCATTTTTTGGATCTTTCCCATGTCATGTAAACGCATGGAAATGGCCGATTGAGAAACACCTAACTGTTCGGCAAGCATTTTTTGTGTTTGTGTATCGTCCTCATCCAAAAGAGCCTGTAATTCATGGTCCTCAACTTTTTTGGGCCGATTTTCACGCTTTTTGTCACTCAAGTCAAAATGACCGTCTTTGAACCGACGAAAACAGTCTCTGCAAGTTGTTTCCGATAAATTACTGTCACCATAGGCCTTCGCAAGCATTCGATGTGATTCGCCAGCCGATTTCTTCAAATTGAAGCAAAAAAGTAGAGCTTCCCGCAAATGCTCCTTTTCTGGCACAAAACTAGACATGATTACTCAAGGAAAAATTTATGTTGTTGTATAAAAAAACTGAATATGTGCACTGATTTATGTAGCCAGGTGTCGAGCTCACACAAAAAAAGCATGACGTTTCTATTGTAGCTAAATATGTTCACTACCGCCATCTCTGAGCAAACAGCGGATTTAAGATTATACACCTGGTACAGGTATTCAGTGTATAGTATCTGCGGTTGAAAAGATAAATCATTTTTAAGTGATTTTTATTTTTGAAAGCCCCTCCCCCCGTCGCCCCTACACATGTTGAGAAAGACTGGGCCTACCAACTTGTTTTTTCATAATCTCAAGTCCCTCTGAAATCGGGCATTGTTGGAAATTTTTATAAATGTACGAGATTTACAATATTTGTGTCACCTTCAAAATTTAATACAATACGTTCTAATCTGATTGAAATGTTTATTTATTATCACTAATGACTCAAATTTAAGGAATATATACAGAGTAGAGTGGAGCTGAAATAAAAATATTTCAAGTGCGAATAAAGCGCTTAGAAAATGAAAATAATGTTGACAGTGGTTTTTAAAGTACAATTTGTCATTCATTTAACAGTTTGCATGGAAATTATATAAAGATTGAAAAGGCCTAACTGCAATAAAAATAAGTGGAGTTATTACCAGGATTCGATGTTACATTTAAATTTTAATATGTTCCCAACACTTGGATTAGAAATTGGAAACTCGCGAAGTGATATATACTGAATTCAAAGGTGTAAAAATCTGCGGCATCAACTAGTGTTCCAAATAAACTAACTGACCAGATCTACAAATCTGTGTTAGCATAAATTAAATTAAAGTGACCCTTTATTTAAAACGTCACAGTATGATTACGTAAGACTACACACTCAAAATACAATGACTTCTCTGTTTTCATTTACACGAGTGGCCGACCACAGGAAATATGGTAGATCAATTGATCTCGGTAGTATCGTTTCCAATTCCGCTACGAGAGATATGCGGTGTGTACGTACCGTTGTAATTTGCACGACGCAGTAAATCCTACTTTCCTATTAAACATTGCTGCTATGCAAACTGCCTCTAGATTTCATTACTAATGGAACTAGTGTTTTTTAGTTCCCAGTGACTAGGTTTATATTAATATGATTAACCTTATGTCCGTGATTCTGTTACACAGGAATCCTTGTAATTTCAACGAGGTTAGGTTTAACCACAGGTGATAGTTGTTTTCATAACAAAATTTGTTTTCAGTGTAACCCATTAAAGTTACAAGGTGTCCACTAGGAACACCGCAAAACTTATTTTATGACATTGCTGCTTTTTTGCCTATCCTAACCTGACGATGCCTAGCTTCTTTCTTACGCTTTTTCTCCAAATACCATCTCTCATAATAATACATATTATTCTTAGGGAGTAGTATGTCTTCCTTAAATAATAAATATAGATATGGTAGGGGCAGAAAATATTGTGAATCGGAAGGGCGTAATGTTTTAAATGGTCTCTTATTATCAACAATATTGATAAATCAACTCATGAACGTGTTGCTTTTAAATACCGCTTGCTCTTTGCACCATGCAATTTACCGTGGTCGGAAATATGTAAATTGTCCCCGTTGAAAGTATTGCTATTTTTTTGCTAAAGCTTTTCGGCCGGGTGCTCCTTGGATTTTCAATTTTTTAGAGCTCTTATATTTAGGTTCTTTCCAATTGATGCAGAATTTTATACTATGGTTGAAAAATTTCTGTATAACCGAGAGAAGCTGAATATACTTTGCTTACAAGGAAAATCCGTAGACAAATTACCCCGTTTTCACGCTATCGGGATTCATAATCGAAATAGGGAGAGAATGGTGATTAAGAGTCGGAGAGGAATAACACTGAGCTGGCTCAGGTGATTTCATTTGAGATTCGATGCCGCGAATTCCTTCGACTCAAAGTTCAGTCATTTTGTGACCACGCTTTTTTGTACTAATTTACATTTGCTTCCATCGATTTTGAAAAATAAAATATTTAAATATTTAATTTAACTTTACTCTATTTTACTTTATTTTACTTTAATTATAGTATTAATAACCTATAAACTGTAAATCATATCTTCCTGTACTACCTAATTAATTTTTAGAATCAATGTAAATGAAAAGAACAGTGAAAATTCGACTACAAAATTTGAGTATTTAAAATCTCATCCCATTTTTATGACAAAAAATGACTTTTCATCATACCTCAATCGAAAATTCGACTTTTTTTGCCTGTGGAGCGGGTCGAAAGTCGAGTTTTCTACCCTAGGGAAGAAAACCCTTTGTATTTTTCTAAGAGGGACATAATTTTTTAAACATTTAAGTGCAACTTTTTGCTCATTGACATTATATAAAACATTTTTCCCAAATTTTTAGAATTTTTTCGTCCTGAGATGTTCAATACAATCTTCACAAAAATCAAGGTATCTAAATTCTTTGGACAGATAGTAGGATCGCCGCGAATCAATGCTGTAGATATGTTCTGCAGCAAGTTGCAGTGCCGATCAGTTTTGAGCGAACCATGAATAGTAGAAACCTTGCTTACCAACTGACGCTCTGCTCTGCTGTCCCAACTAACACATGGGTCATTAAATCCCGGGACTAACCAATAAAAAACATTTTTTCTCCAAAATTCGACTTTATTCATCAACATAGCCTCCTTCCATAGCGATACAATCATTTCAACGTCTTTCTAAATTGTCGATGACTTTCTTAAAGCATGATTTGTCTTTGGCCTCAAAATAGGCATTAGTTGTGGCTATAACCTCATCATCGGAGCCAAATCACTTCCCCTGGAGAATCTTCTTGAGATTTGCGAACAGTTAGAAGTCAGGTGGGACCAGATCTGGTGAATATGGGGGTTGTCAAAGCAATTCGAATCGTTAATCGTTGAATTTCACAATCGTTTTCTTCGACTTGTGGATCGGTGCATTGTCTTGTTGAAACAGCAAACCCACTTGAAAAAAAATTTCATACAATTGATGTTAACCAGGTAAGAATTTGATTAGAAGATGTTATTTTTGTTGGTATACTGCTGGTTATTATGGACCAGTATTCCGACAAATTCAGCATCTTCTAATTAAATTCTTACATGGTCAACATCAATTATGGACCAGTATAACAACAAATCCTACATCTTCTAATTAAATTCTTACCTGGTCAACATCAGAACCCATCTGTTGATACAGACACTGATGTTCAATGTTCATTCCATTCGTGTGAAGAAGGTTTTCTTAACCTGTGTTGTTGAATTTTTCAAAACAGCTTCATAAGTCTTGGGATGATGTCCTTTGGAATTTAGCTAATCGGTTATAATAACAATATACACTTCGCTTTACGATCGGACAAAATAATTTTCTGAATTTTTTGGTTGTTTTCGGGCGTTGCCACCTCAATTGGACGATCTGGGCGCTTCGCGTCTTCGGTGGTTGTTCGATCGCGTTTAAAATATGTATGCCATCGGTAAATGGTTGTTTTCGATGAGCACTTTTCCCGGTAACACTTTTTAAGCCATTGCTGAGCTTGAACAGTATTTTTCCATGTTAAAAAACAGTGTTTGGTTAACACACGAAACTTGTTTTGATCTATTGTTTAACACTAGAAGTACCAGGATTTTTTGCCACCTTGGTTACCGCGAGGGGTCAAATGACCCCTACCTGCGTTGGGTGTCAAATAATGATTTTAAACAGTTTCTTCCGTCAAAAGTGAATGATAGAAGTATGCTATATTCATATTACATCGTTAATATAAGCGGAAAAGAGTAGTGAGTCCTGAAAAAGTACAACAAAGCAGGGAAAATGCCTAACCCTGCGTAGTCCTGCCGACGTCGCTTATGCTGCTACTGCAACAGCAAGCTAAATCATTTGGTGCCCATGTACTCCCCGATCCCATTATACTCCGTACATTTTAACTTATGGCAAATCGACTGTCCTGAAAAATAAGTCACTAACAAAGTTTTCCGTATATAGAGTGTATCAACTATATTTTAATTCGCAAGAGTGTCGTATCTCTATGGATTTTAAATGGAGATACGACACGCTAGCGAAGCATAATACAGTTGATGCGCTCTGTTTTCGGAAAAATTGGTTAGTGACTTATTCTTTAAGAAAGTAGAAATGTGGTAATTCCTTGCGCTTTGCTATAAACGTAGAGCGTTATACACCGGTAGTAGAACTGATCGTCCGAAAATTTTTTGAAGCAGAGTAGAAGAAGAACCGACCATAAATGCAAACTCCAGCAGGCAGTATATCATCTATTTCCTGTTAAATAGGAGAGCAGTAATAGTTTTCAGGATTAGAAATATCACACACACGTTATAGAAGCGATATAAATCAGGCCTGCTGCGCAGAAGTGGAAAAAAATTATGAAATACCAGCCAAAACCTTATAGGGGTCAATTGACCCCTGCCGGTAACAGACTATAAAAATTCAATTTTATTTAAAGTGCGCATCCAATGTTTCCGAAAAAATGGTCAAATACTCCTATTTATAAATAATTAAAAGTCATAAAACGCCATCTCTCTGCAAGCCCGCTACTTCTTGTGTTAAACAAAAACAAATGTAGCGTCACTTAACCTTCAATATCTCGACAACGACTGAACCGAATGTCATGACATTTTTACAGGTAGCTTTTGAAAGTTGGTACTATAGAAAAACAAAGCTTCTAAGTATCTTTTAAAATGATTAAAATCCTGAAAAATTAAAAAAAAAATTCCTTAAAATCTTCCAGACTGTTTTTTTTACAATTTCGTAAATCTTTTCCAATATTTCTTTGAAATAATTTTTCAAAGTAAAAAATTATTTTCAATATTCGTGGGAATCTTATGAAATTTTTTTATTTTCTTAAAGCCTTTCAAAATTTCTAAAAAGCTTTTACATTTTTTGTTCGAAATCTGCAAAAACCTACATTTAGTTTTAAATAAGGCCGTGGTTATTCCGACCGAAATTTCATTCCGAATTGATAACGTTTGAGGCGTTGCCAAGGGAACGGGCTTGGAAAAATTCCTTGCAAATTTCGCAAAGAAACGTGACAAAGGCTTCGATACGAGATCAGTTCAAGCTAAGAAGACCCAGACGCCTCAAAATAGGTCGCTGGTTTATATCCGGCTCGAAGTACCAAAAATGTTTTGAATTAATGACGGACTGGCGTGGCATAGCGAAGGAACCATGGTCGGTCATGTCAAAGTCGTAAATACCTATTACCGATTGAGTTCGGCATACGAGTCCCCGAGCACATCCATTGGACCACTCCCTTGGAGTCCAAAAAAAGGTTTTGGTTATTGGTGAAAATTGGCACAGATGTAGCCTCCGGAAGCTACGACCACGATCGTTCACCGAACGATCGATCCCGACGCGACCGGAGGTGATACGTCATCCGACTCGTCACTTCCCGCAACACCGGAAGACGATCGAGTCGGGAAATCACTGAATTGAATTGAGACTTGAAGAGCCACGGACTTTAAAAACACGGACCCGAACACCTGAGCTCTCTCGAAGGCGCACAATTGATATTTTGGTATTTATATTTATATTTATTTATATTGGTATTTCGGCGCATACTCTTCGTTTAAATTATTTAAAACAATTTCAAAGTTTAAATTAATGCTGAATACTTTCAAAAGGTCTCAATATCTCTTGAAATTACTCGAATTTTTCCTAAAAAGTTTAGAAGATCTTTGAAGTTTTAACCTCTCAAGGCTTTCTATTTCAAAAAATTCAATTTCAAATTATTAATTTTGAATACTTCGTTTAAAATTACTGGTATTGAATAAACATTTAAATATTACTGAATATCAAATAATTGTTTTTTTTTTAATTAAAAAATTTCAAATTGAATGGGTTCATAATGGTAACACGGGCTTGGAAAAATTGATTGCAAATTTCGCAAAGAAACGTGACAAAGGTTTCGATACGAGATCAGTTCAAGCTAAGAAGACCCAGACGCCTCAAATGACTTATTAATAATTAGACTCTACACTGAAACAATATTTATATGAAAGCCTTTAATTATGAATCTATTATTATGAAGTTATTTTTAAATTGAAAATAGTTTATAGAATTTTAATCGGACGTTTATATTTGTTTAACGTCGAAGGGCTTCGAATGGAGACAGTTTACTTTTCAACATTAAAATCTGGAAATTCTTAAATTTTTAACGGATTTAAAATCGTCTTGTCAAATCAATTATTGTTCACATTTTAATAGTTGAAGTACAATTTGAGTTAAAAAATAATTGAAGTATTTATTTTTACGGTTAATCAAATAAAATGAGTTTTATCAAGAATTTCCAATTTGAAAAACTTTTAATTTTGAATTGTTTAAGTCTTCGAGATTGCATTTTAAAATTCTTGAAATAAAAAATCTTCGCATAAAAAAAAATACCGAAAAATTTTTAAAGTCAAATATTTTCGAATTACGCATTGTAAGCTGAATGATGTAATAAATGAAAAACATAACAATTCAACTAATTATTTAAAAAACTGTTGTAATCGAACTTAGACTGATTCTTCTTCTAAACATTTGTAAAATTTGCAGTCCAGCGGCCACCCTGATTGAATTTTATTGAATCATTCTCGTGATTTTCAATTTTTATTGTTTCTAGATTAAAATTGCTTAAAATAATTTAATTTTTTTCAATTCCTTGATTAATTTTTCAATCTATGTTTTGAAAATGATAGCGTGGATTTTTTTTAATCAGAAATCTTTCAGTTGTTCAATTCATGAAAGTTCAAAATTAAATATTTTTAAGCTTCAATTTGAAAAGTTTAAAATGCAAAGGAGTTCAATCCGTAATAACAGAAAATAATTCATGTGAGCTTACAGTTTTGATTGTTTTATTTAAAAACGTTGAATTTCGGAGTAAAATTGTTGAATTTTGATGTGTAAATAACAATTGAACACTCAATAATTGTAAAAAAAATCAAGTAATTTGTAGAGATGTTGAGATGATTTAAAACCAAATGTAGATTTCTTCAGATTTTGAACAGAATGTCAAAAAAGAATCTGGAAGATTTTAAGGAATTTTTTTTTATTTTGCAGGATTTTAATCATTATAAAATATATTGAGAAGTTCTAAAAAAAATGTTTAAAGAATTTTAATTTGACAAACTTTAAAAGAACAGGTAGATTTGTCAAAACTTTGAAACAAAATTTGGAAGCTTTTTAAGGATTTTTGAACGTTAGAAATAAAAATAATTCAATTTCTAATTGAAGAAATGTTCAGTTAAAAAAACGGATCGTTCAATAAATAATAAAGAAAGAACGCTTTGCATCAATAAATATTTTTAATTAAGCTTCAAACTTTGATTCTAATGTATAAACGTGTCACAGAAATGTTTCGTTAAGGTAAAAAGTATGAATAATGAAGAGGCGAAATTTTTTTTTCAGGTTAAAAATTAATTTTTTGCTCTGAAACATTAATTAATGATAAAATTTCAGTGAAAACTCGGCAGAAGATATATTATCCTTGTTGAAATGTTATACTAACAAAAATAATGGACATTTTTGCCAGTTTTCCAGTTAATTAAGATTATCTACTGTAAATCATTATCTACTGTAGGATGGTTTCCCCTATGTTAGAAGTTCAGATTCAGTGAGGAATTTTTGATCTCTACAAATGGTATCTATGATAGTTTTCAGTATACTTTCTTTAACGATTGTCAGTTGTCTTTAGCCGTAGTCTGCGTTTGAAAATAAACGTTCTTCAATACAACGTTCAAAACTATTTAGAATCAGAAAACTCATTTCTCTCATTAAGAATTAGTAAAATGGATTCTGATCTCTTGTTTGCTCCACTGTCATTATGTTTTCATTAAAATGGGTTCCAAATCGAAGTTGAAAATTCCCAAATTTCAATACTCCCTCTAATGTATCTCCCAGTAATCTCTTCAGAGAACTTAATAAGATCACTAAGCGTATTCAATATCCTCTGCCAATAATTGACGATCAAATAGATCAACTTTGTGACAAACGAATTTTCACCTGGCTAGATTTAAAATCCGGACTCTAACAAATCCCAATGCATCCTGACTCTGTGGAAAAAACTGCATTTATTACACCTGATGGACAATGGGAGTTTTTACGTATGCCGATCGGATTAGTAAATGCCCCTGCCATATTTCAAATGACCATGAGCAAGGTCCTTAAGGGTTGTGCACTCGTTTATATCGATGATGTAATAATTGCAACAGAGACCGTAGAAGAAGGGTTTAAGCAATTAGAAATAGTTTTAAAGGCTCTTCAAGCAAGCAACCTAACACTAAATCTTACGAAATGCAGATTTTTCAAAAGCAAAATTGATTAGTTAGGACGTGAAATTTCTGGTGAAGGGGTTAGACCGGGGAAACGTAAGGTTGATGCAGTTATGAAAGTTACTGATCCTGAGAACATAAAGCAAGTCAGGCAATTCTTAGGACTTGCCGGGTATCGCAAATTTATAAAAGATTTAGTCACGGGGAGACAGAGAGAGTGAAGTGATCGAAATTAAAACAATATTGGTTAATCGGCCGATATTAGTAATTTATGATCCTGCTCGTGAAACTGAGGTACATACAGATGTGTGCACAATAGTATTAGGCGCTATCCTGATTCAAAAACACGGAAGCGAAAAACGCGTCGTTGCATATTATAGTCGTAAAACGACTCCTGAAGAACAAAAGTATCACTCTTACGACTTAGAGACTTTGGCTGTATTTGTTGCTCTAAAAACATTTCGAGTATATTTGATAGGAATTAAGTTCACCGTCGTTACTGATTGCAGCGCGATAAGGGCTACTGTAAATAAAAAGGATATACAGCCAAGAGTTTCTCGTTAGTAGGTGTATCTACAGGACTACAAATTTGATGTCGTGTATCGTCCTGGAGCACAGCTAGCTCATGTAGATTATTTAAGTCGCCATCCAGTAGATTATTTTGCCGTCGATGTTACAGATAAAGAATGGATCAAAGTAGCTCAGGTACAAGATCCAGACATTGACGTAATCCGTAAGATCTTAGAATCAGGCAATATGCAGCCAGAGACAAATGCAATACGTTGATAAGTACGACCTTAAAGGAGGTATTGTTTTTCAAATGACTGACTCGGGTAATAAATGGGTGGTACCACGAATGTCGCGTTTTAATGTTGTAAGGTTGTGTCATGATGGACAAGGACACTTTGCACTCGAAAAAACTTTAGAGAAGGTACGGGAAAATTATTGGTTCAAAGGGATGAGAAAGTTTGTTGCCAAATATGTCGGTGCATGTCTGAATTGTCTATATTATGAAAACGAATCAGGACGCAAACCTGGTTTGTTACATCCCATAGAGAAAATTGCCATTCCATTTCATACAATACATCTTGATCAGGTTGGACCATTTCTACGAAGTGAGCGCGAAAATACGCAGATTTTAACGATTGTTGATGCGTTCACTAAATGTTGTATTCTTGAACCTGTTCGTGATACTTCAAAAAAACATGTGTTGAGAGCACTAGGTCAGTTAACTGCAATATTCGGAGTGTCCACACGTATAATAAGCGATAGAGGAACGGCGTTCACGTCACACTCATTTAAAGCTTTCTGTGAGGAGTACGGAATCAAGCACATACTTAACGCAGTTGCGACACCGCGTGCGAACGGACAGTGTGAGCGAATGAATCGCACAGTTTTAAGTTCACTTGCAGCCACGTGCGCTGGAAACGCAGAGGAGTCATGGGACGAGAGCGTAAAAAAGGTGCAGAGCGCTATCAACTGTTCGACCAACAGCACAACACGAATGTCACCGACTCAACTTCTCTTTGGTTACAAACCGCGCAGTATGGCTGACGCAAAGATACTGGCGGCCATTCAAGACACACTGGATCAGGTTGACTTAAAGAATCTGAGGTCCGCGCCGAAGGCGTCCACGGATGAAGAGCAAGTACGGCAGAAAAGAATGTTCGATACTCGCAGGTTCAAACCTCCCTCGTACTCTATTGGAGACGTCGTTATGGTGGATGCACATCCCGTTGCTACTGGCGAGAGTAGGAAGCTGGTAGCCAAGGCGAAAGACCCTTCAAGGTAACAGCTGTTCTGCCAAACGAACGATACGAGGTTCAAGACTTTCGGGACTTGAAGAAATCGCCAAATCAACGCAGTATTGTAGCAGTCGATAGTTTGCGGCAATTGATCACCTTTGACGCTACTCAGTGAGCTGATGAGTAAATGCAGTAGGCTTTAGCGTCATTGGCAGGCAGAGCGATTGGCTGCAGTGACTGAGATTGTCACAATTATGACGTAAGTAATAGTAGCAGTCAGCGACTCTGAGTTTCGATTCTTGTTCAGGATCGTGTCCGGACAGGGCGCTGGCGAGCCTGGGACCAAGGCCGAGTCTAGTATTCCTAGGTTAAGGTATGGCCTTATACTGGGTGGAATAATGGGCGGAGGTCAGGACTGAGGTAGTCTTAGTCAAGGTTAGCACTGGATTAAGGAGGCCGGTTGCCCTCTTAATCGTAGGTGTCCTTGGCAAGACTAGCAACCGGTAAAGCTAAGCTTGGGAGTGACTCTTTTGTTGCAGAATGGCCCTTGCGAAGTGGAGATTAAACCCTTAGAATATCCCTCGCCTTTACTTCTAGATCCCAGTATAAATCGGTGATGACTGGATATTGATGGAGACTTTCAGGGAACTGATCACTCTTATGCGGGTGTCTATTCGAAATTCAGCTATCATCCTTCCTTCACTTGAAATTTCTTTATAGATAATGAGGTGTCTCTATTTCCAGGAATACTTAAAAGTCTATCTGGAGTGAAAGGGTCGTGGGCGACCTATTTGTCAGGTAGGCCGAATAATGGAAGCAGTTTTTGAAACGATGGCTAAGCAACGAACATAGGACTGTCGCCAGAGAGGCTTTGTATATAATATCAGGACTTAGACTAAACATATGATGAATCCAGCCTGGAGGTCCCGACACGTGATACACCATAGCCTTAGTGTGATCGAGGACTGAGTCGAGAGCACTACTCTATCCAAATTGTTATTCGGATATTCTTTTCTATCTAGATATATATGAATAAATAGCTTTATATCAAGACTAAGTTGATTTTAATTATTATATTTACTACACACTTGTAGAAATAGGGGACTCCTGCGTATAAAGTTGACGCTTGACACTTGAAGGGAGTACCTGTGGACGTTGGGGGAATCCCAGTGAGCATTGGAGTGACACAGCGTTTTTTCGGTAACGTACTGTTCATATACGGATACATGCATTACCTCCTGCGCATATGAGTGTTGGATAAAACTACTGAGTGACGCCATCAGTTATTTACACACGATTGGTAAGGTAGGCTCTTGATATATGACGGAGGCTCGATCTATTGCTGAGGAAGTGTACTATTAACAGCCGATGGTAATTACCTGATGTTGGTAACTCAGCCTGGAACAGAACCTTAATCTTAACTTGAAATAGAACCTTGCCGAATGATGGTAACTTAGCATGGAACATAACCTCGTAATGCCAACTTTGCAAGAATCTCCATTACCTACCTTACTGTTTTACTGACTTATCATGGAACATAACCTCAAAATTACCAACCTCACCGTTTTACAGACTGATGGTAACATTGTTCCCTACCTTGCACACCGATTGTGTAATCATAATATAAAAAATTACTGACCTCCCTGTTTTACCGACTGATGGTAACATTGTTCACTACCTTACCGACATATGTTAAAATGATGATATAAAAAATTACCGACCTACCTGATTTACCGACTGATGGTAACATAACTACCTACCTTACCGACATATGCTAAAATGATAATATAAAAAATTACCGACTTACCTGTTTTACCGGCTTATGATACTAAACTGTTTTACCGGTCGATGTTCTCTTAGCACGAAACCGAAACTTATAATGTTAAGTTAGCAGGAATCTCCATTGCCAATCTCACGGTTTTACCTACTTAGCATGGAACAGAACCTTAAATTTAACGACCTCTCTGTTTTGCCAACTGGTGGTGCAATGCATAGCCCTACTACTTTTTCATCTACAATTTTTTCTCAAAAACTCATTTCCGATATTTTTACCCTTATAAAAGAGCAGTGTTTATTTAAGTCCATATCGTTTGTGTGGGTTTGGAAAAATTGTCATCAACAGTTTTTTTTTTTCAAAAACTCATTTCCGATATTTTTGCCGTAATAGAGTAGCAGTTTTTATTGAAGTCCATATCGTTTCTGTGGATTTGGAAAAATTTTCATCAGAAGTTTATATCAAAAATTCATTTCCGATGTTTTTGCCGTATCAGAGTACCAGTTAGAACTGATAGACCAAGAGCCCATGACATAAATGACGTCATGATAGGAACATGGAAAATTGTGTACCTAACATGTTCGACTTACTCTGACAAACGTAAAAATGGGTGCTTGCCAGGTGTGAGTGGAAGAGGTGAGCGGTGGCGACCTGGCAATGGTGCCAATTTTTACGGTTCATTGCCGTGACTCGGACAAGGTTGAAAATTGGTATACATGTAGGAGATGACCTATAAATACCACCAGCGAATTGGCATTCACTTACCTGGAAGAGAAGGTGTTGGCGTGCACCTTCAAAGTTGCCGGAAATTCAGGTAAAATTTCTCAATATTGATTTTGCAGGAAAAAGTTTCAAACAAAAGTTGGTCTACTGCGAAAAATACATATTTTCATTCTTTTATCATTTTTCGATAAAATTAATACATTTAGAGAAAACATCGATTAAAGAAATGCCAGAACAATCAAAGGCTCTTTTTCTGTACAGCAAGTCATTTTTTCGAAAATTGTCAAGAGAGAAAAAATACTCCCCAGCTGGTGTACTCCAATATTACTGAGAAACATTTAATTCAAATGTTTATATTTACCAAGTTATG